>CABFPE010000155.1:1076597-1098114 GCA_900660155.1 Hofstenia miamia | reverse complement strand
AATATATATATATATATATATTATAGATGACCGTTCACTAGTAATAATAATTTTTTAATGATTGCAATAGTAATCTGCCATTATGTATTTCAAACAAATGTAAAAAATAATATATTTTAACGATATCAGCCACTGATAACTCACTCAAAGCCAATATTTTGAATTGCATAAATTCATGTAAGTGTGTATATGTATATTCCGTTTATTCAATTAAAATTTTTCAAATGTAGGGAAAATGAAATTTAGGAAATTTTAATATTGAATATTATATGATATTAGAAGCGGGTTTAGTTCATAATTTAAAAAAAATAGAAATTTTGCTTAGTTCGAGTAATTCAATAGCGCAAAGCGCGTTTACATTTGTGAGGCAAGAGGAAAGTTGAGCACAAAATAGATCGAAAATATATTCCGTTCTTCTCCGTGCGCTTTCGCTTTCAATTTTGTGGAGCGTTTACATCATGCCTTTATTGAAGTCGTCAAACTAACTCGTCATGATGAACAAATGCAAACGCGCGAGTTCATGCGCTATTGAATTCGCTTGACAAATTCCTCAAGTTAAACCAATGTAAGCGGAGCTTTAGAAATGTTTGCCTCATGTGCATCAACTTTCGACAAACTATTAGCTATTAATTAAACAAAGCATGTGGAAATAGTATTTGAAGCTATGGCTTTAATTTTGTTCTTTCATTGATAAGGATAAGGAAATCGACTCAATTATTGTTTTGAACTCATCTATAGTAACAATGTGGTACTAAAATTTTATTTTATTTATTTCTCTTCTGACACCAATTTCTGCACACGAGATCACCGATTCTCTATCAGATTGAGTTGTAGAGAGTCATTATTGGAAATAATTTTACAAATTGCTCATCATTTTACTGATTAAAGTGCTGAAAAAAACTTAAAAAATGTTTTCTTACACTAACATACTTCTTTTCAGACGTTTTCCTTCAGCAGGCTTTACTGCAGCTTTCAAGCCCGAATTCCAATTAGCAGTTTTTTCTGTTAGAAAACCTGCCTGACAAGTTAAGTCGAAACTTCCATTCACACTTAAGGAAGTATCCAATCCAATTGCGATATATCATCAAATGTTTTAATCATTTTGTTCGATCAGTCATTAATTACTTCAAGTTCTTAAAATAAGGTCAAGGAAGATATTGTTGCCATATCGATCCACATAAATTTTTAGTATCAATGTAAAAATCTTATTTACGTTTGTAGCTTTAATATGTCAATTTCCTAATTACAGAACTTAGTTCCATTGTGAATATTTTGCTCAATTGAAAGTACAAGTGCAGTGTCCTTAAGAAAATCCAAAGAAGCATTTGAGAATCTTAAGCTGCACATAATTCACGAATCCAAATAGATGTCCAAAACTTGAAAGAGCAACACGATAGAAAAGTGTCTCCTTTTTCACGAACATTTTAATATTTTACTTTGTTGCGAGCTCTTATAGGCGCAGGGCTATCCTCAATGCGGCTTGTTTGCATTATCTAAGAAATGTTTGATGTTAGCTGATAACCACATGTGATTTAGAAATCTTGAATATCTGTACTTTAATTGTGGGGATAATTTGAATGAATTTCAGAAAAATGCAATGCAATTTTGTACATGTTTCACCATTTTATGTGTTGCAAATTCATCAGTAAGTTGCAAATTTCCTATAGGCTTGGAGGAAATTGTTTGCAAAGGTGGGAAAACGGTTTGTCTTTATTATAATTAATCACCAGGGACACTCTTAAAAAAATATTTTGCATTAAATGTAGTAATGGGTAGAATGTATCCTAAAAAAATTATAAGTCAGGTTTCACAAAAAAATTGTTGAAAATAGCAGTTTCAGGGCTGATCTGGCACAAATATTCTGTATGCAGCATTCTTTTAGAAATATTTTAGGGTTTCTTATGCAAAATTAGCACGTAGGTTATGCGCATTGACAAATCCAAAACAGAAAATATATTTATTAATAATTACTTTGAATATATAATGTTGTCAATATTGTTTACAAAATTCGGCAAAGGTTGCCATTAGTGATAATATTCCAAATTTCAAAAACTCGAAAAATTCAGTCTCGAATTCCCTTCTAGCCTGATGATGCTAAGCTTGACGCCACCGCATCAAATTTAATTTTGCTAATCAACAATTTGCAAATTGAAATTAACAACTAAATAGGACCAAGATTAATCAAACTATAATAATGAGATATTACCGAATATTACGGGAAAATATTGCCTAAACATGGTAATTATGCACGATACGAAATTATATTATCTAGAAATGATTTATTACTTACATATAAAATGTTAGAGAATAGAATTTGGACTTCCTAAAAAATATACAGTATACTAATAGGAAAAGATAACTATTGACTTTTGGACGCCCTGTTTATTGACCTACACCTACAGATACGTTTTGAAGCCCTAAGGAAGAAATTTTTTGAATAACCAACTGTAGTTTTTGTTTGTTTATTTTTCCCAATACAGCAAGTTTTGTTTAATCAATGTGTTAAAATGAGTGATAACTTTATCATTAGTGTTTGCTTGCAATGTAGTGAAGTTGACAACTAAAGTTTTGCAACACTTTTAAATATTGATGATTTATGAAAAATTTATTTTGAATTCTAATCTTTTCGTAGAATAACTTCCTACTTTTTTATTTATGAATGTAAAATATACCATTACAAATACTGAAGGATACATGGATCAGAAATAATGAATAATCTTCACGGGTTTCAAAGAAAAAAATAAGTAAGTTGATTTTTGATAATTGTGATGGGCATGTGGAAGGTTGCTTTCAATGAACAAAGTTCAATTGGAGACTACTTAGGACAGAACTAGTGACTGACAGCATAACTATTAACCACTGAAATATAAACTTAACACGTTTCTTGAACACAATTTTTTACGTTATTTTTATAAGTAAATCTGAATATCAAGAACAATTTAGTACGGTAGTTTCTTAAAAAGCAAATAACTGCTTAGCATACGACCTTTATTTGGAAAAAATATTTAGAGTAATATGTAAAATAAACTATTTTATATATATTTTATGGATCCCTTCACGATTCTAAACATAATTTCTGTGCAAAGGTTTGGTATTTGTGATGACACCTGTAAGTTTATAAATATTTGGCAAACTAATGTTAGTTTCCTATAAATATTGCCTGCACATTGTTTTATGCGTTATTTTGTAAGAGATGAATTATTGGATAATTTTATGCTTCTGTCTATTTCAAATAAACCTTGCTCAAAATGACAATTGCAAAGACGAAAGCAAATTTTGCTCTCGTGAACTGAAGAGATACAACTGCGGTCATCCTTGGATGAATGTTTATTGTAAGAAAACTTGTGATCTTTGTGGTAGCACTGAGCATAGTAAAAATATTCTTCTTTGTGTTGATCCAAATGCCGAGTTCTTAGAATGTGGAAGCGCGTGCCCTGTAACATGTGACTCACCGGATCCAGCTTGCCCATTGGTATGCGAACCACGCTGTCAATGCAATAAAGGGTATTTAGAACATCAAAACAGATGCATAAAAGCTGAGGATTGTCCATTAAGTTGGGTCTTAGGAGGGGAAGAATGTAGGGAAGTCAAGTGTTTAATGAAGTCCTGTCCTGCAGGTCATTACAGAAGTTATAAGGATCTGAGTTGCTGTGGAACATGTGAACCTTTGATTGGTAGTTGCACGCAGCACTGGTCAAAAGTAATGTTACAAGAGATCTATATTGATGGGTTAAATTGCCATTCTGCGCATCCTGTCATAAATGTTGTTTGCGGTGGTAATTGCCTTAGTGTTAGCGGATATGATGCAAGTAACAATGATAGATTGTATGAGGCAAGTATTTCCTTTCAATTTTTAATGCTATATAATACCTATTTAAAAATATAAACTGATTTGTGTATGCATGGGATTAGTGAAAAAGTTGAAACCTAATTTTAAGCAAATTCAGAAATTTGTCATTCTGAGCTCTAGGCAACACCACTATTAGAAACACATTCAATTTTCATTTTAACTTAGTCTGTTTTGTACATTGTCACTCATTGCATGTCTAGGTATGCTCCTGTTGCAAACCAAGCCACAAAGGAAAGACCCAAATTAATGCACTAATGGAGTGTAAAGGTAGCAATGAAACAGCGCCGGTAGTATGCAAGACCTATACTTATTTCCTTGAAGAATGTAGCTGTGGCGCTTGTGATCACTATGATGATCTAAAAGAATTTTCTCAATACATGGTTCCAGAGCTTTCTACCTACGTGCATGATCACATTGAATTGTAAATTTAAAAATTTTAATGGTTAATTTAATATTTGGTAGTTGGTTTTCATTATCACCAGCAAAAATTTCGTCTGTAAGCTTATCCAAGTGTCTGTTTGTTGAAATTTAGACTACAAATATCAAGTGCATTGTCACGTGCTATAATATTGCCCACTAAAAACCTTTATTTAATAATTAGCTTCAATTTTGTGAAAGCAAACTATAAATTTGTTTCTTAATATCGTATTCTCCAAAATCCGCCATAAGTAAAGGTTGCTGTTTTAGCTTATGTTCGATTTCTGTCAACTTTCAAAGAAAAATCGTTATTTCACTTTTCTAATGTAAATTATTATTTAAAAACGTTAAAATTAAATTTTTTGTAGTTTGAATTTTTCTTAATGTTTATCACTAAGAAATCATTGGAATCTGCCAGAACATCTGAGTTTCTTTAAAAACCGTAAGACACGATTTTATTAACTTGGAAACGGTAAAGTGACTTACACAACTTTGTACTAACCTAGCAAGTTATGTCAATAGCAGTATAAAATAGTTGCAAATTAATGATTGCGCGTATACAGTTGATTTTCTGAATAGTAGTTTTCCAAGTATAGTTTTCACAAACTTTGAAATATATTGCAATGTAATTTTGCAAAAAAATCGTTTTGAAATATATTTGTTTTGTTTAAATAACGAGCCTTCTTGTAAAGAACGTGCTATGGAATTTATTGTTACTTCATAATTGACAAAATACCTGAGTTAATAATTGTCATACTACAAAAATTGGTTATTAAATTTACACCCTAATAACTTATTAACCGTTTAGCATGTAAATTCTGCAATCCTCGCGGCATCGACTGTTAATGTGATTTTTGGACCAAAAGTTCGCAGTACTAAAGAGTTGAACTATTTCAATAGTCAAATATAAAATTAAATGTACTTTGCGATAAATGTGCATGTCCTCTGTTAGCTTCTGCATTGAAACATTAATTTGGGAATATAAGAATTAAACAGTCTTCTAATTTAATAATCGTCATTTACATTTATTTCAAATGAACTATCTAGCCCGACGGATTATTTAAATATTTGTAAAGAATTTTTCACTGATCATTTAAACTAATTAAAACTTTGCATTTTGTAGTTTAATATTTGGAGGTAAGATTTAACGTATTGATTAAATTATTAAAAAAATTAGCAAAATATATATTAAATCGAAACATGATATTATTCTAAGCATAAGAACGTTTATGATGAGAACATTCCAAAAAATGGATTTCTAGTCTTCTAACGAACCGAAACGATTTGTGCTAAAATTGCTATTAAGCTTTTTACTTGCAGAATTGAATTGCTTTGAATTTTTGGGACATTAAGTGAAAATATGTTTAGAATTAAAAAGCTTAGTGCTCTATCAGATTGTGAGAATATTTTTTAAAGCAACAACAAGGAAAACCCGGGTGTATGTTACAGAAAGTAAATTTGTCTGAAACTGTTATTTCACTTATCGACTTCCTAAAATTACTTAATTTTAGGACTTGGGTTATGATTTTTTCAATGAGTACATTAAATATGTAAATATTTTTGTGTTCTTAAAGGTAGCTAAGTGAAATAGCAATTTAACGAAGTTCATTATTTGACAATCTCACTGTAACAAATACAATCTAGTGTACCAATGAAAATTTTGCTTAAAAATCTATTTGGATAATAGGAAAACTGCAAATAATTTTATGGTTGCCATGTTTCTCTTAGCTACATTTTTTACCAATGCTTTCAATACAAACATTCGTTTAAGGTCTAACAAACCAATTTGCTAGGCGTTTAAAAACAGATAATGAAAATGTCTTAAAGGGAAATTTTCAAATCTAATATTGAATAAATTATTTGAGCATGTCAATTTGGATTTAGAAAAGAGACTTTCAACAAACGATGCACTTATCCAGGCAACGGAAAACTGAAACTTTCTCAATAAACAAAAGTATGTTGCATTCTTGGAGCTTTGTTTCTATCGACGCTTATATTTTGACCAAAAATAAGTAGTTAAAGTCGTGTTATGTAACTACCAGAAAACAAGTCGAAATCAACAAGGTGGGTCGATTGACCCTATCTGTACTGCATTATTTAAATGTTTATATCTTACTGTTTGACAAAAAGTTTAAATAAAAAATTTTAATGCACAGAGGATTAAGCTTTGACGAGATAAATGACGTAACTTTTTCATTTAAACTGAATAATTATTTTTATCAATGATATTAGTTTGCATTGATAATCGGTGTTATATATCGGTGTTATATATTCAAAATCAAATAGATCGCCTAAATAAATGGTGTTAAAAAATAAAATGTAATGCAAAAAAGTCGTCTACCATCATTTGCTTCAGAAAATTACAAAACAATTTTGATGATTATTATATTGAAGAAGTTTTAATACCACAAGCCAATACCATCAAAGATCTTGGTATACAAATTTAATGAACTCGAAATGGAAATATCATTATGAATATTCTATATCAAAGGTATCAAATTATTCCTAACAGTTTAAAGTTTCAATTATATAAAAGTTACCTATTATCACATTTCTTAAACGGTTCTCAAATTTGGTATCCATCAGGAACTCTCAAACTAGAAAAATTTCAAAAACGTTGCATTCACTGGGCTTTAATTAAGATAAATATAAACTATATTGAATTAACACGATTTAAGAGTTTACCAATTTCCATCGAATTTCAGCTATTGGACTTAATAATTTCAAATAAACTACTAAATAATAAATGCAACATTGATCCATATGATTATATAAACTTATTTCAAAAAAGCCAGTTTTAAAAAGTATAAAAAATCAATACTACAATCTCGAAAAGTGATGAAATCTATGTCTTCATCAAACTATTTTTATTGAGTCGTTCATTATTTAGCACTCTTCATCATAATTCATCGACGATTTTCCAAGACCAAGCTATTTCAAATTTGAAATATATGAGTTTTTTGCTAATTACGTTAAGTCTAGCTTTGGTGTTAACAACATATTTTCCTGGTTAATATCCGGTGACTGCTCTAAATATAATAAACGTGAGCACAAAAGACATGGTGCGAATATTGAAGAATTGAAGATGCATATATGTAAGGATTGAAAGAAACATGCTTTTTAGAAGTGTACGTTTTACTTTCTAAGAGCACGAGTAAGGTGTATTTCTTATTAATTTGAAAGAATAAATTTTGTTTTATTTAGACGCAAGTGAATATGGTTGTTCCAAGTAAAATCATTTGTTAATATTAGCCCTAGATCAGTTGTTCTAGTTTTCCATAGTATTTTAGTGTTGTAATAGTTAGGTTTCCGGGAAACTTGATAAAAGAAGTGCCTCACACTTAGATACATTGAATTCCATAATATTCATACTAGACCAATCAACAAACATGTTTATGTCGTTTTGCAGTTGAGATATACAATTATTACCGGAATTTAGGAGTTTGCAATCACCCGCATATACATAAATGGCATACTGGAAGATGCACAGTCTGGTAAATCATTAATAAAGAAAAGGAACATTATACCTGCAAGAACAGATCCCTGCGAACCAACAGTAGTTACTTCATTTTGAGAGGATAATTGTCCATTTATGTTTACGTATTGTTGGCTATCAGTAAGATAAGAGTGAAGTAAACAGATAAAGTCTTCATCGAATCCAAAACATTTCAGTTTATGAAGAAGAAGAGAATGTGAAAACTTGTCGAATGCTTTACAAAAGTCTAAATAAATACATTCAGCAGGTAGATTATCATCCTTATGAGCTTTTTAGCCATCTCAGCATATACAGAACCAGTAGGCATTCCAATGACATAGGCACTCACTTGAAATAAAATATAAAAACATTGCTGTTTTTCTCAAAGTGCTTTAAACATGTTTTATCCCCCTTGTTGAAAACACTGGCTTAAAGCAATGCAACCTTGGTTAGCATGTGTATTTTTACTACATTTGTCATGTACTTATAAATATCAAATCCAGCAAATTTCTATAATTGCAGTATACCACTTTTATAATTTAGCTTTCAAACGAGTTTTCTGCAGGATTTCCTAAAATATCAACTCTGCAATTTACTGTATTGAAGAATGAACTGTGTAACATATTCCTTAATCAGATTTTCATTTAATATTCCAATTTGACATGGATTTAATTCCCGAAAAAGTTGGGCATAATAGAATTTCTCTTTGATGTAGAGACTAGTTAAACTAAGTAATTTATAACTGAGAATTTCTGATTAGTCCAGTATGTTGATTTCTTAGTTTCTTGAATGATATAAATTCAAATTACATTTTACAATATTGAGTTGAGTCAATTAAATCACCTTCACCTTCTAATAGTGAATTGGTTTGGCTCTTCTATATGGTAAAAAGCACTCAATAGAATTTCAATAAGTATGCGCATATTCTTGTGGAATCCCTGTCAATTTTCCCGTTAATGTTTTTCAATAATTGAACAATTCTGAATACAAGGAATTTATAAACTACTTTAAATTAGGATAGATGTGTAGATGTAAATACATATATATATATATATATATATATATATATATATATATATGTATATAATATATATATATATATAATGCACGTTTTTCGATTCCTCATTTATTATAGATTAATGTGTCAAATACTATGAATGTGCAAAAAATAAGCATGTAATCACTTCATCAAATGGTCATAGAAATAAATAGAAAATTTGCCATAATAGGTCGAAGCGCCTTTCCATTCTTTTGATGGTTTTTTCTATTTCGCATTGACTTGAATTATGAAACAATTGACATGCTTATGTATGTATACTGTTGATGCGACTAGAATTTAATAGTCCTAAGTGGAAGTAGTAATATGAATAATACCTAATAATCAATGTTTATTAGAATTAAGTTTAGGCCATTCCTTACTTTCTGTATTATTATATATAAAATCTCATTAGTAATATATTTTTTGAAAATGATAATCATCGAATATTTTGAAAAGTAATTATTTTCTACATTTAGACCCTGAGTAGGAGTCAGGTCATTTTTTGCATCCTCGACTAAGGTTGAAGTATTTTGAATCTCTTACATAACTATATAATTTTGCACAAATATACTATAAATGTTATGTTTTTTCTTTGGAAATACAACAATTTACCCCTAATATAGAAACACCTTTTTGTTGCATATAATGGTAAAAAATTGGTAGTATTAGCTTTAAGTTTTGGAAATAAAACAGTAGGTCACTTAATATTTATATACAGATGGTTATTCCTCAACAGGGGGTCTTAATGCTAATTAATTTAAAATTTTAGCAGAATACTGCGCACAGCTAGTATGATTTTTTCTGTTGGAACATTTCTCATTCTCTTTGGTATGGTGATATATATCGGATATACCACGACTAGTAATAGACCAGCTGATTCGATCACTATCCCATTTATTTTTGTTGTAAGTAAAATTGTATTTTACAGTACAGAATATATATATATATATATATATATATATATATAATATATATATGGATGGGTCTTCAAAGAGGGACTGAATTGGTCTGCTAGGAATGCCGAGGTTAGAAGGGATGGCATTATTACGGATAACAGCACTATTAAGCAAAGCTCAAATTCTAAGGAAAATTAGAAACTACTAAATATTCTAGTAGTTTCTGGGAAAACTGATAGTTTTCTTGGAAACGGCGGAGTTTCTTGAGTTAAGAGGCATAACAATGTCAAGAAAAAGGATAGCAGTGCAGATAATATTTAGCAGCTCTATTTTATGTACAAATTCAAAGTACAAATATAAGTACATGGAAATGTGAAACAAATAATAGATAGTTTTCAATAGGAAATCTTCTTTAGGTTATTGTAATTACAGTCGTCTCCAAAAGATTAAGACCATTCAAAAATTCTATAGAAAACGGAAAAAATACAAACAAAGAATTACTAAATGTTTGTTATAATTCTATGAGCATAGTCAGCATTTAATGGAACCACTGAACCTGAATTTGCTGATGAATGCTGTTGACCAAACTCTCACAGAGATAATGTGGGATTTCAAAAGACCATGCATGGAAAATGGGTGCTTAAAACTCATTTAGGTTAACTGGATTTTGTTTTGTTGAATCTCCATTCTTTTAAGCCACTCCTTTACCATATTGGCTCAACTGGAATGATGCACAATCCTGGATGAAAATGCTGCATCCATTGACACATAAAAGCGCCGCACCTTTTTCTCTAGAATGGTCAAAGATGCAAGTCCGAAATTGCTGAAGCTGCCCCAGACAATCAGTGATTGTCAATGTTTCATTGTATGCACAGTGCGGCAGTCGTTGTGCTGCCGACCAACTGTTCATCTGATGCGATTTGTACGTGCAACAAACTTTTCAATGGTTGTTTATCTGACCACAGCACTCAGGACCAATCTGCTACAGTGAAATTCTCATATTTATTTGCAAACTCTAGATGATTGCTCATCTTAGTCTTTGCAAGACGTGTTTTTTTTTGGTAGAACGGTATAATTTCAAGGCCATCTCGGAAATAAGACACTACTGCAGAGTATGAATTGAAACTGGTGAATCATGTTCATGATCAAAAACCAACAAACTGTTGTCAGCCTCAATTGCTCGTTAATTATTTCGTCAACTCTTAGATATTGTCCATGAGCGCAGTCAGAGAACTTTGAATCTATTTAAATTCCATCATGCTTCTGCCTGCATTTCTCACTAAGGCCTTAGACAAGTTCATTTGGGAAGCCAAAGTGGAGCGTGATATTCTTGCATTTGTAAAAGCAACAATTTGAGAACACCATGTTGTGAGCAATGAAAATGACTGTATTATTTTGTGTAGAACATTGATAATTCATGATACATTTATTGATTAGAACAACAGAAAAAAATTTAATGTCTTAGAATTAGAATACAAGGGTAATACTTGTAACTTTGTATTCCATTCAATATTTTTATAATACTTTTATAAATGCTTAAGATTCAGATTTGTTTGAAAGACATGTATTATGCGCTAAACTATCCTTAATCTATTACAAAATATGTTTCTATGCAATTTTATAGGTTGGATTAATATTTATTATCATCCTTTTCTCATGTATGGTCCTGAATTTTATTGCTGGATTAGTCTGGATCAGTGTAAGAACTGCTGATGTATTTTGCTGTTCGCTTCACTCTGAGTACTGCTTTGACTTGGCCATTTATGGTAATTTTTACTTGAAAAGTAAATTTTATTGTAGTTTTTTAGGATTCGTTCAAAAAGATAATAGTACAAGAATATGCAACACACATCAGAACAGAGACATATTTTGCTGTGCTGTAAGATTAAGACGCTTTACATAAACTCCTTATAAATATATGTATATATTTTTAAGGTATTCAACATACACCGAAACTCTCGACAACTTGCGTGCAAAAATTTAATTTATAAATTGCATAAAATATTGTTTACATTAGGGTTTCTATAATCATTAAATCAACCTAATATGTTACATTCAGTCAGAGTTTTGCAACAAAATGATTAAAGAAGTAGTTGTTGTTTTCTCAGTGATAGCTGTAAAACGGGTCGGGCTGAGATATTCAATTCCAAATTTGGTTGAAATCGGGTTAAGGATAATCATTATTCGTAAATATTTAAAATTAGTTAAAATTTAAGTAAAATTCATATAGATGTAAATGATATGTCTTCATTTAGAAGTTATTTAAAATTATATTATTACAAATCAAGCATTGCTATATATTTTATTGATTATTTGTGATATCAACTCAGTGCTGCATGATTTTTATGATTAATATATATACGGGGTTTTGTACATCAATCCAGGATGAGTTAGTATAAAAAGATGAGGTCAATATCAGTCTTTACAGTACCACATGTAATCAACAATGATTTGCAGATGAAGTTCTATGTGCGAAAGAGGCCAAATTTGCTGACAGACATTACAATGGAGAAATTTCTAAGGCTAATCTATTTTCAGAAAGAGGAAGGTACTTCAATGGACATTGCTTAATGTAAAAAGGAAATTTACTGTCGATGTCCAAGTCAATTGCCAGAACTCAATGTTGATTGCTACTAATCATGCTCATGTGCCTTCTATGTTTTGAGTAAAAAACAGCAAACATGATGGTCTTGATACAGTGGCGAGTGATGGAAGTGTGATGCCACCACATTGCAATAAAACTGCGCGGGAGTTCAATACAGAGGAGTACATTAACATTCTAGAAGAGATTATTTTGACTTTGATGAAAAAAGCAGCTTGGGATGAACAATGATGTCTTAGTTAAAGAACTTCACATTGATCAAGGATGATTCAGCACTTCTTTTGTGAAAAAGTTCCTAATTTCATAAGTTCACAAATGTGACCACCTAACTTATCAGACCGGAATATATTTGATTACTTTATGTGGGGTGCATTTCAGATATATGTGAATGCATCACCAAAATCAGTGTTGTTGAACTTAAAGGTTCTGAAAGACCCCGCGAGTTCTTAGTGCACGAACTGAAGTCATGTTTGTGATTGATGAAGCTAAATTGAATAATATTTTGCTTCTTAAACTTACCAATCATGCTGTATTCCAATTAAATGTCTAGGTTTTGCTTATTCAATTTACATCAAGAGAATATTTTTTTGTAAAAAATTCCGGATTTATCTTCAAGACCCTGTATGTGAGACTTCAATAAAGATAATAGCAAATTCAAGAAAACATTTATATGAAAACTAATATTGGGAAATTCCTTTTGCGATCAAATATTTTTTCGATGTCGACTTTTCCAGCTCAAGCATCAAACGGATTTGGGCCGGGTTTGAAAATCTCAACCCGATTGCAACTATGCTCTAACCATATCCACACCACATATGTCATATATATGTCGGTTAAATAAAGCCGTCAAATTAGCCTTTGTTACATAATTTCGACAACGAAAGTATTCATTTATACTTGGAATGTTTCTTTTCTAAATAAATTTTTCCATTTAAAAAAAAATTTTGCAGTTAAATTGACTTTGTTACCTGGTTTTCTCTCAAAGCTGTTTTGTAATTGAAAAAGAAGGATTTATTGTATATGTGCTTTTCTATTAAGCAAATTTTCTCTGGGTAGCAATCTATCTACATATATTGTACGTATATTTTAAACTTTATATACTGTGTATAGATAATCGAATTGAATATTATATAATTTTTTGGATTTTTTCGATGCGCTTTGTGATGAAGAATAAGTTTCAAGAAATAATCCATTTCTATCATGGATTTAATCACAAAACGTTAAACTTTTGAAACTAACTATTTATGAGCAACTCAGCTTGACCAGATTGCTGATTTTGATGATACATTCATAGTTCATCCATTATTTAGTTCCCTATCACTAATGCCGAAAAGTAATAATGACAAAATTTCGGTCATTTTTTTTTGAACTACTCTAAACTAAGCTTATTTCCTTAGTTTGCAGATTTGTTCTACAAATTTTGTGAATAGTTGATCCAATGCATGATTCTTGCATGGTGGGTTTGACCTTCTTATATCTCTTGTCAAAAGAATCAATTTATTACTATATGTACATGCATGCCATTCAGTGTTTATATAATATGTATTTATATTGATCATGATAAATTTGGGTTGCATAATAATGATTGGCTTAATATGAGCTCATAATACAAAACTTATTTTGAATTTCTGTGGTTGTTTCAAATGCTTAATGGGATCTTTTGTAAAAATTTGGTAATAATCAATCAGACATTACATTTAAGCTAATAATGCTAATTCAAAAATTAATACTTAAAATAATATCATCTCTTTTAGTAAGGTTTCATGTTTAATTTAGTGCAGCCAATATTTGTAAACAGGTCTCAATTAGTTATCTTACATTGGTAGATAAAATCTTTTCTGGCCTTAATTAAACATTGCTTTAAATACATCTTTTGTATTTTACTAGTACAAAACAAATAATTCCGAATTTATTTTTGTATTTATCTTCTTGCATGTTGTATATCAGGAAATTTTCTCAATCTTAGGATTACAAATTTTAGCATTGATTGTTGTATTTATTGATAATTATGTTCATATTCTTTAGATGAACTTCAGCTTAAACTTTGTATGCTTACTAATATTTGGAGCCCTTACTGCCACTGTTGGATGCGTGAGTACTTTCAAAGTTTCAATATAACTTTACAAACATTTTTTTGTCTAAAATAAGGATATTATGATTATATTATATGCATAATATTGTGGCCTGTCGGCCTGATATTTTCCTAGGATTGTATGCATAGTTAAGTCAATTTGTCATACTCTTTTATGTATATTGGTCTCTGGCGCTTGTATAAGTTTTTGTGTTCTGGAAATCGAGTATACAGAGCGCCAAATATATGTATATATCCGTATATATGCCTATGCATATTGTTAATTTTATCTAAGCTAAATAATTCAATCGCTCCGGACTTGTCCTTCCCCAAAATTTGCATTGGCCCAGTCTTTGAAAGTATCAGTACGATCTTGTCCAGTCTTGAAAATTTTGAACCACTTCCAAATCCGATTATAGAAGAAGCAAACATGCAAGCCGTTTGTGGCGATAACCGTTATGTAGTGTTGTCGGAAGACATTGAAAAGGGCTATGCGACTAGTCTTAAGTACAAATGACGAAGCATGAATTTTATAAATAATTATTCACGATTGTGGATGTGTGATAATTCGGGGCAAAACGAGACAGCGGGGAAGATGAGATACTTTCAGAAGAGGAGCCGTAAGATCTCTGCTGTGGAGCGCAGGTTGGTCTAATCACTTCTAAAAACAGCGATCACTCTTACTTGATATAATTAAATACATTTTTGAGAATTTGTTTGCGCTATTGTTTCGAATTATAGAAATGCTTTTTGGTAAGTGTGTCCATTAATTAAAAAATGATAGATGTTAAAATTATAAACAAAACTCGTAAACAACACAATTCAGGAAAATACTTTGACAGAGTCAAAGTATAATACATCATTAGACGTCGTTTTTCTTCTCTGATTCGATTATTCCTGTGCTGCACCAAGAGTAAAAAGTTGTCAAAGTACGTAATTGAGCTTATTAGACCAAGTAAATGTGGGAAAGATGAGACAGCAAAAAGTCCAACCCATGTACCTTGTCTTTTTGCTAAATAAATGAAACATTTTGGACCTGATACCTGTAAAACGCACTAGGAATAAGTGTGAGAAGTGGGTGTTACTATTCTTTCTTTTTGTAAGGATCATTCAAATTTTTTGTTTGATAGAAAATAAAATATAAAGATTCTTATTTTTTTTGAATTTACACTGAGGCATTATTATACATTATATGTATATACTAAGTCATGATTAAACAAATTTTGCATACATATATATATATATATCTTAATATGTAGGGATAATTTCAAGAATCATTTGTCACTGCACGCAAATGAAAGGTTATGCAAACACTGTTTGACAAGCTTACATGATAACTGGCGCTATTTTATTAGTAGGTCGTCTGAAAGTATTTTTCTAAAATGCACTCTACATGCTTTAACGTGGTTTGAGGAAAGTTCTTTACTATTTAAAATTTTATTTATATTATGAAAAAGTGTTTTCAAGTCAAGAAGCCAATATTGGCAGTTTTGTTGTGTGTTTCAATTATATTTAAATAACACCATTATGTTAAGAAAAAATCTGATATTTTTCTCTAAATTCGAAACGTCTTAAGGAAAATCAAATGACATGGGTTACTTTTATTATTAAAACATTTGATTTACGTGTAACCCAAATAATGGAAAAGCGCAAATCCTATTTCTTATTCTATAAATTTTTAGGAATATCTTAAGAAGTTTCTTTATATATATATATAATTATTTTTGAAAAGAAATAAGTTATTAATAAATGCTTTCTATACATTTGTGTGTATTATTTTATAAAGATCGTTTTGAATAACAACATGCTTTACTAATTGATGATTTTTAGATAATGGTTTTAATTTCACTCACATCAAGCTTTTCTCACTTCAAAAATCTGTATCATAATCAGGAAAAGGCTGGAAAAGTTATTAATTAATAAATCATTATTTTTGTTACTTTCTGTTGAATGAATAATTTGTTTTCCAGTTTTGATTCACTATTAAAGCTTATTCGCAATTAAAAACCATCGCCATAAAGGCAGTGGCTATTTATATAATTTTTTGAGGAACTTCAAAACGAGTGTTAGAGCAGTATCTACAGTATAAGTATCACACTGTTCTGACTTATTTTATAGAATGTCAATCCAAAACGATCAACCACATATGCGAGCATCAGTCAGTTTCATGAAAATATTATTAATTTAATTTGATTTTGAAATTTTAAATCTCATCAAAATAAATACCAAATTTGAATTCACAATTTAACATTGTGTTGCTCAAAATAAACGCTCAAGCAACAATCATTGCCAAAATAATTTGTGAAGAATGGTGTCTACAAAAGTAGATAAGAATTCCAAATAAAGTCTTCAAGTTCATACCACCGAAAGAGAAGAGCTGTCGTTCAAATGATAAAATTCAAGTTTAGTAAATAACTATAACTCTCATGATGACGCTATGTCATCTCAACCCCAACTACAATTTCAAATTCATTTTAACTCTTTGCAGTGGTACTTTTGTGAGGAAAATCATTAGATAGACGTACATGTTTCACTTAACAATACTTTTGTTAAGAGCGAACTTTTCCTTAAACGCTTACATTTTATGGTGAGAATATCAACTTTAGTCATTCGAACATTGCTAGAAAAGTCTTACGGGATTGTATGTTTTCAAAGCTGTACTTAACTTCATCTTTATATATACATATATATATAAAAGGTGACTACTAAAAATTGCGACAATGTTACTATTCATATAAAAATATTTGTAAAGAGCAAACGAACAACAAAATTATATTAATACACAGGCAATGCTATAATGAAAAAGAAAATGTTATTTGATGATACTATCAATCCCATTATCAGCAGCTTTACGCACCTTTATTTTCACTTGCTGCATCATACTCTGGATGATATCCGGACTCCCTTGGTTCATCTTCAGCTTTATCTGCGCAATCAATTTACACTTCGATTTTGCCTGCCATCCGATTGCATCAAGCGACATCTTTCAATAAGCCCCAGTATATCTAGATTGAGCTGAGTTCTGAGACTTTTGGAGGTTTTTCATCTTGGGCAACATATCGGATTATTTTTAGACTCTTATTGAACCCAATTTTTATATTGTGTAGTTGCACCGCCAGACCAGAAAATGACGTCACCTTCTATTTCTTCAATAAATGGCACGAGGCGCTTTTTAATACACTCCTTCAAGTATATCTCACCAGTCATATTACCCTTCTCCATAAAAACGTTTTGCTGCAAAGACCATCTTCCAAAATTGTGATCTAAACAAGGACGTGCTTTGAATTGAAATAATTTAGTGCTGACTGCTTTATTAATTTACACACATACTGTTGCGAAATTCCATATTTTCTTGCACACCAATTTTCTCCGCCATTTCTTTTGCCAGCTTCCCTTTTCTGGCCATTGGCATTTTCTAGGCAATTCTGCCACTCCCAGGCTTTCGACCAGTGTCAACGTTGTTGCAATACACTGTAGGGCACAATGCACCGTCTTCTTTCCATTCTCTTCAGTATAAAATGTTTCACAGTCAATGCTTTGTATAAAATGTAGAAATTTTCAATAATTTTGTTTCTATCCAACTGCTTTAATGACTGCATGACAAATAGTGACGCGGGAGAAATAATGCAAAATACGTCGACATTAAAAAAAGTGTTTACATATATTAATACTAGAAACGTTTATATTACATGTAAAACCGTTAGCTGATCTCATTTTAATTGATTATCTTCAACTTACAAACTTGTCGCAATTTTTAGTAGTCACCCTTTATATATGCAGAAAATATGATAATTATGAGATAAGGTGAAAAGTAGAGATAAGGGGTGTAGAGATCTTGTAAATATATTGCCAATACAAAGAAGAAACTTTCAGCGAAACCTTTCAGAAAAAAAAGAAACATCCCACCTTTTTCGTTGTTCGGAAAAAAAGAAACGTAAAAATATATATACTGAAATCAAGTGTAATCTATTTATAAAAATGCTATCAACGCTTCAGTGGAATCAATTCTTTCACGAGCAGTCAGTATTGAATCTGGATTGCATTGGATGCTTACGGGTAGTATTCCTTCACGTCGAAGTTTTTCTTTCCCCATATGGACCATCTTATAGTTGTTTCCACCACCTACCTTCATTGAACTTTCCATTGCATTATGGAAAGACAAGAATGTATTGTCCAGGGTCTCCCTTGTTATTTGATGATATGCACTTTCTACAACTTCAATCAATTCATCCACATTATTCGGAGCGTGTTTATGCTGTAATGATTGAATAGAATTGAAAAATCCCAAATCAAGAACATTAAAATCAGGACTGTTTGGTGGCTGATTTGTCATGACAATATTCCATCCATCCTTACGCCCTTCTTCATTCAGTGTTGCATCGGAACCATTAATATGTGGCTTTGCATTATCCTGCTGCACATACACGGGATTACTTCTATTATGCATGGGCATCTTCTCACGAATTGCTGGGTACACACGATCAATGATCATTTTCTTGACAATCTCTTTAGTGACAGAGGTAATAGGCTTGGTTTCCAACGTTCCTTTTTGTCGATTCTTGCTGTTCCTTTTGGCAGCTACCTTTTCCACAAATGGCCAAATACCAATTTTTCCGTCGAAATATTGCTTTCTGTGATGGTCATAATGCGGTCGACCTACAGCAGCCATGAACATTATTTTAGTGATGAATCGCTTGCTTTTTGCTGTGCGATCAGGAGGTTCTTCGTCAGCGGCCAAATAAATTGTCTTGTTGACTTCGGTAATATAAAACCACTTCTCGTCAATGTGGACATAATCAAACATATCTTTAAATAATCCATTTGGTCGTATATTGCTCAAACAGAATTTCAAACGGCTGATCTTGTTATCCTCCGTCAACATTGGTTTAACTATGCTAGACACTCTTCTAATTTTTCCTTCCTTAAGTATCATAAACAATGCTGTTTTCGGAATTCCTATTGCGCATGATAAACTTCTTAATGTTCCACGTCGAGATAGGGGGATGGAGCTCATGGTAGCCAATTGCTGTGACCAATCCTTTCTTTTTCGCCCCACGCGACCTGCTTTTCGTGAAGATGTATCACATATAACTTCACCGGCATCAATTGAAGGTTTTGCACGGCTTCATATGGTCCAAATCGTCTTTCGGGATACTCCAAATTCAGTAGCAGCACCACTAATTGCATTTTTTTGCATTTTTCCATTTGAATACCGGATTAGTAAGTAATTAAGAACTCCACGGCGTTGTTCATCCGTTAAGTTCTTTTTTCTTTTATTAATGTTTGGTAATGGAACAGTTTCTGTATCAATTTCTCCATTATTGTGGACGTGGCGGGTACCATTTTGATTTCGCTGCATTTTTCCAAAAATTAAATGTCGGTTTTGGAGGGAAGACTTGCTCAAATTTTACCGCCAAGGTATCAGGAAAGAGAGGAAGTGACGCACTTTATTTTTATCCAAACAGAACATAGTATTTACTATAACTGCCAATAATCCATCAAGAAAACAAAAATGTTTCTTTTTTTTCTGAACGAAGGAAGTAAATATTTTTTCACTTATTGTTCTTGAATTGTACATCTTATTCTACAATTGATCAGATAATTGATATTTCTTTCCTATATTCGTGTTTTCAGCTTTTTCTTAAATAATATATATATATATATATATATATATATATATATATATATATATATTTTGTATTGTAGTCCAATTTGTTTTATAGCGATATTGAATAATTTAAGAATCCGTTCTTCATTAGTTATTATAATTAATTTTGCCAAACGTAATTGTTTTTAGATTTAGATGATTAAGTGTGTTTGATCAAAAATCCAACCTTGGTATAGTATGTTAATGAAAAATACACAACTAAAAAGTACTATGAAAACTTCGTATGTTAGTTGTATTAACCTTGGTTCAGAAACAGTTTTTTTAGAAATACAATGAGAAATATCTTAAATTGATTACATAGGAATTTAGATCTACTGCATGAAATATTAAATTGTGACTGAATCAGTATTAGTAGCTACTGATCAATTTTTTGACTGCCCAGGTTCTTTAAAACAATATGTTTATTGAAAAACTGAGAATATATTGCACATTTTCACGAAAATTAAAAAAGAATTTTGATTATATTAAGCAAATACGATTCTGGACTTTAAGAACCTCAACTTAATATAGATTAGATCACGTAAAGAATTAATAATAAATATACAAATGAAGATCAAAAATAATTGACAATCTTTGTTTCAAATTCCGATGTCACTGTAAGGCATTCACAAAATTATCTTGAGGTAGAAATAGAGCGGTTTTATTGTGACTTCACACATTTCAATTGTAAACATGTGTATCATGCACATACATAAACAGATAAGAACAAATTCAAAAGTAAACATGTAATTTACTCACTTGACAGTAAGAAGCTTGCTAAGTTGTATGAGTTAACTCTCCTATATATGAAAGATTAAAAATGACTTTATATTGCTCAAACAGAATTTCAAACGGCTGATCTTGTTATCCTNAATTTACTCACTTGACAGTAAGAAGCTTGCTAAGTTGTATGAGTTAACTCTCCTATATATGAAAGATTAAAAATGACTTTAAAATCTAATAGATTCGCCATTTTTACCAATCAATAAAGAAACACTTACTTAGCATATTTTACTCGAATATACAATATATATACATATATATATATATACAATAATGTCTCTACACTCTTCTCTTCTTTATAAATATCAATATCATAAGTGCGAGCACTTATACATAGGAGAGACTAGAAGAAATCTTCAAACCAGAATCCGAGAACATCTTTACGGTCATCTTCGCTCAGAAATCTTTCTCCATCATCAAAGTCATGCCGCAATCTCATCTAATTTTTCAGTATTAATCTGTCATCCATCTTCAAAGGTAGTCGAAGCAATCGCAATCAAAGAAATTCATCAGTCACATAACAATCAAGTCGACTTCAAACTTCACCTCTTCTAAGCTATGAATCATCCTGTCAATCAATCAATCATTTCACTGCAGTATATATACACTTTATATATTAATCGCTTTGTATTCTTGCTAATGAAGGCGAATAATATAGCCGAAAGTACTACAAATATATAATTCGTCAACGTGTTCGTTTTTATGCATATATATATATATATATATATATATATATA
>CABFPE010000155.1:1061085-1076381 GCA_900660155.1 Hofstenia miamia | reverse complement strand
TATATATATATACCACCTCACTATTTGAAGCTGAAATTTCACACAAATATCTCAAAAACTAATATTTTGACTTTCATCCGAAGTAGCTTATTGATTTCATTTCTAACTGTTTAAAACTATTGAAATTCCACTTTCCTTAATTACTAAGTTTAGTTAGTCCTAAAATCAAGGACCAATTTTTTGATAGCCAACTTCTCCGGAGGCTTTTTCAATTAAGTCTATGCCCAATTGGAATAATAAAAGCTACTCTGATTAAGGAATATGTTACAAAATTCTATTCTTCAATACATATGCATATATATCAATATATATGTATATATCACTGAACATGGCAAAAGTCAATAGGTCAACTGCCAAGTTTCCTTGTTGTCAAAGGCACATTATATTCCTTCACAATTTTTATTCTAGGGTTTTTGACTTGCTGTAGGATTGAATAACCATTTACAAAAACTCAGACCAAGGATTGTTTTTCTGATGTAATCATGTGGTAATGTGGGAAAAATGTAAGTTAATCACAAATAAGGAAATCAGTTTGCTATACTTTTATTATTATATTTTACAACTATCCTTTTACATATCATAAATTCAAAATCGTGGTCACTTTACTCCACTATGTAACATCAACATTTAAGATAGTGTGGAAGAATAAATCTTTTCAATTAAAAACTACTTCTTCCTCCATACAGATTTAATATGCTATGTACAAATAATTTTCCTTTAATTTCTAATTAGCTGTAGAAATTTATTTATACTGAGTGAAATTCTTCTAGCATAGAACTTGACGATTGAATATTCAATCCTCATACGAAAAGTAAGCAAAATCTTTAGTTAAAAGACATTAATCAATTACTTAAATCCTTACTAATCATGTTAGAAACGTTTTTGAAAGAAAATCCATTTAGAATTTGAAATAATGATCGATCAACACAGCAACACTTACTTACAAATAGCTATGGCCACATTACTCCACTGGCCACTTTCCCCACATTACCCTCTCATTTCACATTTAATCTAATATTATTTTACCTGATAGTTGATAAAATTTATTATTTGAGAAAATTTCATTGCATCTTCAGGATATGAGTAAGGTCTGCCTCAATATTGAAGCAAAAAACGTTCGTTTTAAAATGGAAACAATCATAGCTCGCTGGATGTTGAATTGAATTACATTTTTTTGTGTTAGTTGATTTTTTGTTTAATAAAGCATATGGTTGATATTGAAGTCAGTTCAATTTTTTCTTAGTGCAGATTCAGATTGAGTTAAATGTATTCAGGTGTGGCACACCTGTATTTCTACTTAATCTTAAACAATTTTGATAAACTTAGATTTGTTCAATTGATATCAATTAGCAATTATTCAAGCGGTACCTTGTATTGGTTCATACAACAAGAAAAGTAAGAAAAGCTAGTTATGCTTGAGAAAAGCTTGATATGATTTCTATGTAGCGTAATATATTATATTCAGTGTTTTTAGGATCCTCGTTGACTTCTATTAATCTTGACGTAATGAGTAGTCCCAATACACCGAACAGTATGTTTTCACACCTTTAAGAATATTTAATAGTCCTACCGTAAATATAACAAGAAGTCTTAGGAAATAACAACTTGCTCAATATTGAATTTGTTGAAAATTTCTGCATACTATCTGTAGTACTGAAATTATAAAACTGCTTTTCTATTCTGAGCTAATGTAATAAATTCAAAATTTACAATGAAATTTTTAATAATTGACAACTAGAGGTTAACATCCCAAATTCTACCTACCTGCAATTGTCTATAAGCACCAATTACAGTTACAGGAGAAAAGTAGCCATAAAACATCACGAACTAAACAGCTATCAAATTACAGGTAATGGAAATCTAAATAAATGAATTGAAGAATTTCCCAACTTCATTGTTGTTCGCACTGTTTGTATTAATAATTCTTGAGCCTTCTTTTTCAAAACATTTTTTGAGTTGCCAAACCAATGCTTCAAAAATTATGACCCAAGGCTACGGCTAGATGCATTACTTTGGTAACATTTGATAATTACGAATGGAAGACAATAATTGACAGCGATACCTCAAGTGTGATTGGTTACCAGTCTAACCGTAGCCTAAGGTATAAATTTGTTGGTAAGGTTCGTGCTATTGATATGCTCTTCTAAAATAAAGTCAGCAAATTAAATAAATACGCCCTTTAGAATTGGGTGTTCTTAGTTTGCTGATCATTTATTACTTTCTAGTTTCAATAATTTGCAACTAAAATGAAAAATAACTTGATTCTAAATGCCTTAAATTTTCAGGTCAGGATCAAAGTAATTTAGAAGGCTTCCCATGGTTCAGCTTTACTAGTGCCACTGTTTTTCTATTTGGTAGTTTACTTGTATCGATGACTATATTTTTCATAGCACCACACTATTGCGATGCATCAGTGATACTTAGTGGGTATGCTGACAATTTCCCACATCAATGGTTTGGCTTTAGTATAGTTTATTGTTTATCTATGTATTTTTAAACATGTATGGGTCTATACATCATAGTTTCACAAGCTGCACTGCTTACAGTTAAAAATTAAAGAAAATATAAATACATTTAAAAGGATGAACTCACATTATTAGCATATCAATAATATCTACTATTTGCACTAAAATAATAAAATAAATATCAAGGGAATGAGGTTTTAGGCAAAAATTCCTTGAAGTTATTTTGCTAGTTACTTAGTTTATGCAGTGTGTAAAATAAGTGAACAAAATAGAATAAGTTGCATACACTAAAGAGAAGCACGAAACTAGGATACAAAAGTAAAATTAATATTTCACTACTTCATAGAATAAGAATAAGAATTCGTCGAATTTGTAGCAATAGAAATGTGGGGATTAATTATTTCAGCTGATGTGTTATTCTTTAAAATCACACATTTTTGTCTTTGATGTAATTTTTACTGCCACTTCTAAACAATTCATATGTGCTTGCTGTCCAACGTGTTGAATTGTATTTTTACATGAATTCTGAAAAATGGGCAGTTATGTAAATTGGCGTTCTTCACATTAAGGCCAATAAAATTCAATGCCTTAGCTCTATAATAATATTAAAGATAATAACTAGAGCAAACTAAATATTAACCTAAAACATACATGAAATTAACCTCAAATATGCTAAGTATTAACTGTAAATTGTTCTGTGCGAAAGGGTTGACAAGGAAATACGGGGAAGTAGAAAGTAGTTTTGTGCAAACACAAATGCCTCCTGAGTTTTTGAATTACGAAGCATCGTGATGCATCCAAATACCTCGTTCAAGAAAAATGTCGACAACATGAAGTTTTTGTGAAAATACACACGAAATTTTTACTATTGAGGATACACTGAACTGACAGCCTTAGCAGAGAAAACAGTAGAATTTACCTGCTTTTGTTTCATAATCGTGAATTTATTAGATAATATAAGTTTTTAGTAAATGTTGCTTTAAATTTTGAGGGACTTGTACACCATGTATATTACCCAATAATTTCTTTGGAATATTACCCAATAATTTCTATGTATAATCTTGCCATTACTAGGCTTGACTATACTAAACCTAACACGGCATTTTAGCAACAATCTAATTTAGAAATAGTCATTCACAGTGTATTGGTAAAAAGCAACTCGACTAATATAAATTAAAGCACTAAAAATTTTTTCATAAAGTTGTGATTTTCAAATAATAATGAATCTGGTTCATATTTGTTCTAATGTTCAAATTTCTCCAAACGAATAACGAAGCTGAGTATTGTATATGCTATACCAAATCAAGGAGTGTATTAAGCCCTCCTTGACAAAATAATCAATACAAATAACAATAAAAGGGATTTGAGCAAACTTAGCCTTGATTCGACTTCATATTACATCGACTAATGACTCTCACTTAATCTAACTGAATGGATATTGTTCATATCCAATTCTTTGTCTTTATGCTTTAATTTAATATCCTAAAATATACTAAATAAAATTGATGTTGTTTAATATTGCGTTTGAGTCTACATAATAATTATGAGTTTAATATTAAAAAGTGAAATTCATGTGACCAGCCCATTTATCAACAAAAAATTGTGTCATCCTGACGTTTAATTCATTCCTGACACAAATAAATTGAATATACTGAAATTTTGCAAATTAGTATCAAAATAATACACAACATATATATATATATATATATATATATATATATACATATATATATATATATATATATAGAATAGAATATGTTGGATATATGGATATATGCTGCATAAGGCGCTTCAAAATTATTTATATGAATTAGCGTTGAGCGTCAAAACAAAATTAGTGGGAAAGATAATATAGTTAAGCGATAAGCACAGAATGAAATAGACAATATTTTCCAATTGTTTAAACTGGTTCAAAACATGAATAAAGTTCAATAATATCCGCATAGAATAATAGCGTTGAACTTCATTCAATTTTGGCCTAATGTGACACTACCTGTATGTAGGTTATTAAAAATATATAATTAATTATTTAGACTAATTCATATGCCACAATGCTCAATGTATTTGCTGTTGATCGTATAGATGTTTGGCATCACAGACCAAATGGATCAATTATTAAAATGTTGGAACTTTGCTAGTTATTCAGAAAGGCCGGAGGTCTAAATTCCAGGAGAACAACAGCTCACCTCAATTTTCTTTTTTCTGTAAATGCACGGCGCATTTTTTTAAAGATTAAGAGTAATTATTGCTAATTGTGAATAATCAAGGATTTCATACCTAAGAGATGACCAGAACAAATGTTTTTTAAACTAAATTAATAAGTACAATCAATAGAATATTGAAATATTTAACACAATTTGGAAGCTACAGCAACTTTCAATAATGTCTCAGACTACTAAGTTCTGCATGAAGGCCATAAATTTTAAAATATTAGCAAATATAGAAAGTTTTTAGTATGTGTAATTTATATGTAAATTTATACTCATACTTGATCTCATTTTGAAACCTGGTCTGCCCAAGTCCATATACATATGACTGGATGGATAATCCGGCTCAATCTCTACATATAATCTCACTCAGACCAATTTCGGAAATGCATTTTAAGTACCATAGTGCAATTACAGCAAATTACCTCTCTTAGCATTATAGGTAAGTAGTAGAAACTTGTGGGGGTTTGTTGCTAAACTTTAATGAATCCTAGGAATTTTAAGAAGAATGCATAATCTTAGAAAAATGCACTACTTAATTTATAATATGAATTAATTTCCTGATGCCAGGCCCATATCCTTTAGACCATATAAGGGCCAAGATTTGAAGACTATGCATTATTTCTACTAAAAATCTCTGACATAATTCCGCATTGCAACACATTTTGGTTGAAAGACATCTTTACCTGTGATTCCAATATTCTTTCAAATGTATTTTGTGGTAAAGTTTCAGTTACTTTGATTAAAATTTCTGTTGCGGAGAATCACTTTTCACTAATTTTTTCATAATGGAAGCAACTGTTCTTTTTCAATGTAAATACTTTCACTAATAATTTTAGTTTTTATATACGATATCAGAAAAACAATATAAAACTTATTTTATTAAATTTGGAATTAGTGCAAAAGATAATTTATCTTGGAATAAACATCACTTCAAATTCAGTTGGCGCACGAGTCATTCCCAAATTGCCATCTTCTATAGAATAAGATTTACCTGGAGGAGCAGTTAAACGAAAATTTGTTACCATTTTCACAAAAATAAAAAAGTATTCCATGTTAGCCATTCGTTCACCTACACATGAACGTTGCCCGATTCCAAAAACAGTCAATTCTTTATGAGCCTCAAAATGACCGTTTTCATCCAAAAAATTATTTGGATCGAAGTCAAAGGGATTCTTAAATGCTTCTGGATCTCTGGTTACAGTCCAAATATTGTGAAAAATCATGGCTCCTTTTGGAATAATGAAATTATCAATTTTGAATGTATTTTCTGCAACATGTGGAATAAGCATCGGTACAAGACAACCGTAGCGAAGTATTTCATGCAAAACAGCGTTCGTATAATGCAATTTACCCCTATCACTGAAACTGAGCTGTTCATCTTTTAGATGAGTTTTTATTTCGGCGTACACTTTTTCTTGGACATCCGGGAGAACCATGAGTGTTTTAGCCGTCCAAAGTAAGGCGACGGTTGAAGTGTCTAATCCAGCTATTATCAGGTCTCTAATTACTGCTCTGATATCGGGATTAGTTATCTTAGAGTCGCTTTGTGCACTAAGCATTGAATCAAGAATATTGTTATCTTCTAAACCATTTGTAATATGATGTTCGATTTCATTATTAATGAAATTGGCAAACTCTTGGAAGCCTCTCAATTTACGGCATACTCTTTCCTTTTTCAGAAATGGAAACCATGCCATCCATTCAAAAGGATATACGTATTGAATGTCTGTTTGAAATCCACCACTGAGTAGGTCTTCTGAAGCTGTGCAAAGTTGGTGAAATCTTGGATCATTAACGTCGAATGTCCTTCCAAAACATAATAAACAAAGCATGTTGCAAACTGCATTTGCAAAGTAATAGTATGGATAGACTGGAGATTGCCCAGTTTCGTATAGGGATTTTATCAAAGTGTCTGCTTCATTCAAAACCTAAATAGTGTATATGCAAATAATTCAATGCTTTTAATATATCCAGTTCAGTCATTGTGTGGCCAATTGTACATATGTTTTGCTTAGGTTATTTACCCCATACTTAGATAAGAAAATTAATATTATTTTAACATTTTAATAATCTTACACTTGTAACTAACCTAAAAATTGATATAATGGGCATATTACTTCATTTGTTAACCAATATTGACAATTTTTTCACAATCAATATTTAGTGTATACTGAAGAGGGCAATGTTCTTTAATTTGGTGTCATCTGAGGAGCGTTATAAATGCCTTTAAATATATTCATTCACTGTTTTTTTTGGAAAATAATTGCTTAAACTTAGACAAACGTCAAACTTATTGATCATATATGCATGTAATTTTGAGACTTGAGTCAAAATGTGTGCAAATGTACACATGAATTATTTTACTAACTAAAGCAATTTTTTCCTTAAATATTTATAATAACCATACAAAATTATGGTTAAATACTACCAGAAATAATTTTTGTAGTAATAATTGCAGTGCAATGTCTGAAGGGGATACAAAAAGTTCAGACATTCTTTGTGGAGGCTCCTGGATTTTTTTAAGGTACTATATTAAAAATCTAAGAATTTATAAACAAGGAGAGAAAAGTAAACAATATATTCTAAGTTTTGTATGAAGCTATTGGTTTTTCATATGCATTGTCAGTTATGATAACATCCTAAATAGTGTTTAACATAGCATTATCTTGTAAAACAAGAAAATGAAGGCTAACGCAATCCTTTGAAATCAGCTTTGTTGTAAAAATGTTCTTTTTATAAATTTCGTTAGAACAAAATTTCGACAAGTTTTTCATCTAAGAAAATGGTTATCAATTATCTATTTTTCAATATTTTAGTATATTTTGTTTGTTGCATTAAAATTCACTGCTATTATTACCAGTGATGGGCATTTGGTAGGAAAAACTATTCCGAACATTCGGACTTAAGTAGTTCCACTCAAATTGTTTAAACACTTTTTCCTTTATTCGCTTTTCTAGAATCACAAGTGATAATCTACTTCTGATGCTTATGTAAGTCTACATTATTTTATTATAATTTTATTAATAATAGTTGTCAGAAAAGTAAATGCTTTACTTCTCTTTGTGGTGTATCCCTACACATATTTGTATATAAAAATCATATCACACTTTTTTCTTTAAAAGTGTTTTATGTAGACAAAATCTCAAAAAATTCGCATATAGAATTGTATGGAAGACAAAAGCAAAGGATCAATAAGCATTCCTGACCCTGGCTTAATCTATGCAATGATAAATCTTCAAAAAATTTAACCTTATGTTACGCATTCATAAACATAACTTAGTAAAAGATAGACAAATTTTGGTCTTGTCCGGTATAAATTTCAGATGTGCAACCAGGTCACAAAATATGACCCTGTGATCCAATGCGACCCGGTAAAATTGTAAAATCAATCATATGATGACCAAAATTCACCAGTTTTTTTTGAAATTTTTTTTCTTAACAGCATGATACTAGCCTTCACTGACATTCCTTTGCAAATATTTTTTTAATTGCTTATTTACGATTCTTAAACTTTTTAATTTTTGTTAGTTAAGTAACAGATAAGCACTAATTTTGGAATTGTACGTTAACAAAGGCTTGATTTTGATTGGTAGCAAGATTTGCATTGGACCGATACTCTTTTTTTGGAAGTTTATCAAAAGTAGGTGCCTCTACTTTGAATTATCTGCATAACTTTCATTGCGTTTATTTTCAGGGAAAACATACCTGCGCTTCAAATGTTTGGCTTTTATAGCCTAGGTGCGTCATTGTATTAGTTACAAGCCTTTTATGTAAACGCCATTTTAATCCGGAACCAGTAGCTATTCCACTGGATGGAAGAAATTTCTTTTCAACAAAGCTGAAATCCGGTAACCTCATTCTACCACTTGCAAAATTTGCATTGTTGACAAACATGCGTTTCATTATGTCAAATTTTCCTGTAAATACAACAAACATTCCAAAGTACTTCATGCTAAATATTGGACCCAGTTTCTTAAATTGTTCATCAGCTGTAAAGGCCAATTCCTCCTGCTTCCAGCTAAAAGCTGCCAGTGAACCAATCAAAGGAATGTGTTTGTAAAACCAGAATGGTGGCATTCTCTTGATAAGCATATATTCCTTGTACACTTTATGCAAAACATAGAATAAAGAAGCACTAATAAAGAGTCCAAAGCAATTAAGAATAACCATGCTAGATTTCGTTTATAACGTACTGGTTAGTTTTTGGCACTTCTATTATCAAATATGTCAAAACATCAATTACATATCAATGATACCTGATTTGTTATCAAATAAGAGTAATGTGATAGTCAGATCTGATAGTACTAACTAAACTGCAAATTGTTCCTATCTTAAATTTCTCATACAAATCAAATGCTAACATCGCAACATTTATATCTACTTAGCAAAGTTAAAGATCCTTAGATCAATTGCTCTGTCTTACAAAAAAGGTGGCTTTCATGAGTCAAAAGTAGTGCGGTTATTGACCCTAGTTCAATGTTTCGATAAATCTCAATTGTAAAATCTTTATACAACATAGTTTTTATACTAGGAAGTAGGCCATCCTAACACAAGCTTATAGACTTGAAAACAATAGAAACATATATTTACATAAAATATAATAATTTATAACAGGAACGGTCTTAGTTCATTTTTGGTACCAATATTGGCATTTGCCCATCATACCAATATTAACACAATATTTTTTTCAATAAATGAGAATACAAAAACTCATACATAGTTTTTATTTGAATGCATTTTTTTTCCATTTTTACTTTTAAAAAAACAGTTCCATTTAGAAATTTTGTGAATATTTGAAAAAACAAATAAAATTCTAGAAATTCAGTATTTTCACAATATGAGCAATAGGGCTCTGTGCCACCTACTGTTATTCATCACATTTCATGACCAGTCTCAATAGATATCACGATCCCATGTGGTCCAAAGCATTTTGACCAAAATTTGCAAAAATTATTATCAAACCTCTGAAAGTTCCGGTTTTTTCAATTAAGATCACAATTCCATCCCATATTGGTTCCAGTCCCACGGAAATGATTAATCCATATAGTAATTACTGAAAAACTGTAATTCTCATGGGATTATATGGAACCAACAAACCACAATATTGTATTAAGTATGTTTAGAGCAAACAATTATCAAAAAAGTCCAAATGACAACTACGTATAAGAGCTAATATTTGTTTAATAATCAAAAGTCAATATGATGCTGCTTGAGTTGTAATATACAGATCATAAAAAAGATCGTCAGCGTGCAGTCCCATTAACTCGACCATCAGAGACGCCAAGGGGATGTAGAACTTTGAATAATCTTAAACTACAAGAATCATAAATTACAGAAATTGCTAAACAAAACACTATTTTTAAAATAAGTTCTATAATTTGTTATTAAAATTGCAAAGATCTTGAAGTTGTGCTTTCTCTGGACAAAATCAAGCAGGGTTCGAATTGAGGCGAATTTTTATAATCAAGCCATTGACACAGTTTTGAGCTGCATAAAGGCCCACAAGCACTAAACTGATTGGATATTATTATTATTATTATTATTATTATTATTATTATTATTATTATTATTATTAAAATGATTAATTACCATAAAAATGGCACTACAAATAAAAATTAAAAAACGCAATTTAAATTATGGATACAAGTCGAACAAAAACAAACGAAAAATTTTGAACAATGATAGTTTTCATTAAATTTAAGTTTGAGATGATCAAACGCATATTCAAACAGCATCATTTTAAAATTCGAAGTATCATAAAATATATTAATGTTAGCTGTTCTTCGAGAAAATTAACCAAACGACATATACGATTAGAATAGAATAATTCTGTCTTTCGCTTAAAAGTTTTTTTTAACTTGAAATAACATTAGATCTTGAGAACGCATGTTCTTGTAGTTTGGAGAATGAAGGGAAAAGAAGTTGAAAATGTCTGTGCCATATTTGTTATTTACTAATTTATTCATAAATAACAAATCATTTACTTGGTGTTGTAGAGAACTTTAAAAGACGATTTTTATAAGAAATGCCAGTGGTAATCCATTTTGTACACATTGATTGAAAACGATCGAGTTTAAGCACATCTCTTAAATTCGCATACCATGTGGGTGAAGCGTATATTAAAATAGAAAGAACCATTGATTTATATAACATTAATTTACAATTTGTTGAGATGCTAATTGGAAGAGTTCTTCTGATAAAAGAAAATACTTTACAAGATTTGGAGATTGTTTTATCAATATGGTGAGACAATGACAATTTAGATGTAATATATACACCAAGATCACGAACCTCACTTGTTGGATAAAACGTTTTTCCACTGAACAATAAAGGAGGACACTTATCTNCTTAAACTACAAGAATCATAAATTACAGAAATTGCTAAACAAAACACTATTTTTAAAATAAGTTCTATAATTTGTTATTAAAATTGCAAAGATCTTGAAGTTGTGCTTTCTCTGGACAAAATCAAGCAGGGTTCGAATTGAGGCGAATTTTTATAATCAAGCCATTGACACAGTTTTGAGCTGCATAAAGGCCCACAAGCACTAAACTGATTGGATATTATTATTATTATTATTATTATTATTATTATTATTATTATTATTATTATTATTATGATTTATTACCATAATAATGGCACTACAAATAAAAATTAAAAAACGCAATTTAAATTATGGATACAAGTCGAACAAAAACAAACGAAAAATTTTGAACAATGATAGTTTTCATTAAATTTAAGTTTGAGATGATCAAACGCATATTCAAACAGCATCATTTTAAAATTCGAAGTATCATAAAATATATTAATGTTAGCTGTTCTTCGAGAAAATTAACCAAACGACATATACGATTAGAATAGAATAATTCTGTCTTTCGCTTAAAAGTTTTTTTTAACTTGAAATAACATTAGATCTTGAGAACGCATGTTCTTGTAGTTTGGAGAATGAAGGGAAAAGAAGTTGAAAATGTCTGTGCCATATTTGTTATTTACTAATTTATTCATAAATAACAAATCATTTACTTGGTGTTGTAGAGAACTTTAAAAGACGATTTTTATAAGAAATGCCAGTGGTAATCCATTTTGTACACATTGATTGAAAACGATCGAGTTTAAGCACATCTCTTAAATTCGCATACCATGTGGGTGAAGCGTATATTAAAATAGAAAGAACCATTGATTTATATAACATTAATTTACAATTTGTTGAGGCGCTAAATGGTAGAGATCTTCTGATAAAAGAAAATACTTTACAAGAATTGGAGATTTTTTTATGGTGAGACAATGACAATTAAGATGTAATATATACACCAAGATCACGAACCTCACTTGTTGGATAAAACGTTTTTCCACTGAACAATAAAGGAGGACACTTATCTATCATAAATGTTATTAGAATAGATTTTTCCAAATTAAAGGACATGTTGTTATTCAAATCCCAGTCTTTGATAAATGATAAATGATTTCCAAACAGTGGATAAATCATCGAGCTAAGTAATTTAAAGTCATCAGCAAATACATATGGAAATGGACATGGACAAAGACATGGAAAGTGATTTATAAAACAAATACAAAAAAATAGAACTAAGCATGAGCCTTAGCGAATTCCACTCGGAATCGGTATCGGAATTGATTTTACATCACCTTTATCGACACATAGAGATCTAGATGATAATTATGATGATAATAATGCTAATAATAATATAGAAATAGCAATAATAATTTTAATTTTATAATTTTATATTAAAAGTGAAACTTTAACAATTTCTTTTCTTAAGTTAAAATAAAAAGAAAACAAAAGAAAGTTAAAGTCAAGATAATGATAAACATAAATTAAATAATTCAAAATTAAAAATTTAAAAGATCGTTATTCTTTATCTCTATATTGATATTTTGATTTTAAAGGGCGAAGGGGAATAGAAAGTTCCAGTAAAATTAATTTTAAAAATAGCAACGAAAGTTTTGGTAAAATAGAGATAGAGATTTGATTATACACATTAATTTTATTTCTTGTTTTTAATAAAGGAAAAATAATTACTTTTTTCTTTTTCATTGGATATGGAGATAGCTTCCATTACGATTTGAAATGTAAAAATAGAAAAAAAGAAAATTCTATAGCTTTATCACTCACACACAAGCTAGATAAAGAAACGAAATCACAACCTCATCCAGATCAGGTGTAGATGTGGAATAAAAAGACAACTTCCGTATAAGAAACAGCCAAACATTGAAATACTAGAACATCAGAATCAGATTCATATTGTGATGCAGAAGAACAATAAAAATTAAAACTAGAACTAAATTGAATATTAGTATTATCAGAATCAGAATAACAATATGAAGGTAGAGGATAAGAATAAGATTATAAAAAAAGCATAAAATAGTAATTGTTACTGTTTTTATTATTGTAATTTTAATTAAAAAATGTTGAATCAAGATCGATAGTTACAGATAGTTATCGTCGTATTCGAATAAGAATATTAGGATTTGGTGTTCATGTTGACGTTGTCATTTTTCGCTTACGCGTATGCGAATCATATAGTATTTGAACAGGAAGAGAGCTAGAGTTTTAGTGTAGATGTAGTTGCCGATTCCTTTTCCTTTGTCTTTGGGTGTTGATGTTATTAAAATAAAAATTATAACATTTCCCTATATAAATATAATAATAAAAAGGAAAATGAAAAGAAAAAAAAAAAAAGTCCAAGACCATAACCAAAGCAATTGTAATAGTGTTACCGTTTCTTTATCCTAATCACAATCTCACCATATCTATTTCATTTCATATTCACCATATCGCTACAACTGCATCTGTCTCAGTTTCTTTTTGTATGTGTATAAATACATAAAGAAAATAATCGTATTAGTATTTTAATATAAACAGAGCTAGCGTTATCACTTTCACATAAGTATTAATATATTCATTTACAAATATTCTAATTTTACTTTCATCTACATATACCTATAAAAACGAAAACAAAAACACAGAAACACACTCGCCTTGGAGTTGCACTAGTCCTATTCCTTAAACTTTATGAATAAGAAAAAGACACATAGCTGATTGTGTTTGAATATAAAGATAATGATTATTTTTATTTGTGAAAGTGTAAATGTAAAGTTCGTTTTTGTTTTTTTTTGCAAATATAAATTTAAATAATACGAATAAAACCAAACACGACCATGTCCACTTTCACTATCTGGATCTTAACCCTCCCACGCCCAAGTCCACGTCTATTCCAATTCTAACACTGGGGCATGGGTATTTGTGCTTGCGCATGACTGAGAAGATGTATGTATGACTATCTACATGTCTCTTTCTATTCTCATTCTCATGCAACTGCATCTAAGTCTAAATTTAAAATTAAAATTACAAATTCCTACTCAAACACTAGAACATGATAACTATATTAAAATATATTTATAATTATAAATAAAACGTTGATAATAATTGTATTTGAAATTGTAATTATTTTGATTTTTTTTTTTTTTTTATTCGCAAACTATAATTTTTTTATTTTTATGTTGATAAGGAAAGGTAAGGGTTAGGTTTGGTTTTGATTGTAATAGGTAAATTTTAAAGTTTTTTTTTTTTCTTTTTTTCTTTTTCAAATTATTAGAATTTTATATTTTTATGGCACTAGGAGTTAAAAATATGGATATGCATAACTGTACTTTCACTTTTATCTTTAACATTTATTTTTACTTCTCTTTGTTATTTCATTTTTTTCATTTTACTTTTTTTATTGTTATTTTTTCAGTTATTGTATTTTCATATATATATATATATATATATATATATATATATATATATCTTTGCACACTCTCTATCGAGTAAAAAGATACAATGAATGTGTTTTAAAAGATTACAACGGTGTATAATAAATGTATAATGGCAGTTAGCTTTAGGTATATGCAATTACAAATTCATGTAGCAATCTAATCACTGATATCTTACTGTTCAAAAAAAAATAATGCAGTAACTTGTTGACACTCTAGAGAAACATTAAATCTTCTCAATAACTCTAAAATTAACATAAATCACATTTTCAATTTTGAATTTCACCAATGATTCTAATTTCTTCCAAGAATAATTTTTGTTCTTGACTTTCATTATCACAAGAATTGATTTGACTCTCATCACTATCTTCTTCAGACTAATGAAATTGGATGAGCATAGTTACAGCTTTCTCATGGAATCTAGTAATAAACCTATAGTGATTAAATTATACGCAAAAGAACAATCCAAGATATTAAGCATAGAATGAGTAAAAATTAAATGAAATTTTCTTCTTGTCTACCATTTCTATTTACCTCACTGTTCTTATTCACACCATTTAACAATACTCAATGTTGTTGGTCAATTTTTTTGTATTTAAATTCAACACTATGCATAGATGTAAAAACAAATGTGTGTGACATATCAAAACTCAGCACAATTTTTTTAAATTTAGAATTTATTGATTTTAGCAAGGGTTTTACATTTTGGATTGGTTGATTTTTGTTATCAACATATTTAACAATATTGATTGTATTCGAGACTAAGCACACATTCATCCTATTAGGTGAAAACTTTGTAATTTATCTTATGCCATTGAAAATGCACCAAAAATTGGTCTATTTTGT
>CABFPE010000155.1:1010067-1046089 GCA_900660155.1 Hofstenia miamia | reverse complement strand
ATATATATATATATATATATATATATAATGTAATACAATAAAAAATTATTTACAATCTTAAGCATTTTTGGGATATAAGAAGAAAATTAATGTAAACATAAAATATTAGAATATCGAAATAAATTTTTCCATTCTTTAGTATAAATTCAGGCTTTGTTTTCACTACTCAACTTTTCTGCCAACCAAACAGTTTCTGTAAATTTGTGCAACTATAATATCTCATTTTCAATAATTGCAGACATATATATTTTAAAGTTATTGGAATATATGAAATTACCTAAATTTTCCAAGATTATATTTGAACTTAGATGATTTGCGCAATTCGTTCAATGTTTCCTCATCGTCTTCATCGATGTTGCAATCATCAGGGTAATCGGATTGAGACTTTGAATTGAGGGAGGCTAAGTATTCTCTAATAAATGATTTAAAAAACTTGTTATCAGGTGCTTCCAGATAGGCTTTGCATGGTTTTTTATTCAGCGCATTTTCAGCGTAAAAATCGGCAAAAACACGAGCAAGCTCTGCAAGGGTTGGCATGCTAAATGAGAATATGTCATTCCCTTTCACTCAAATAGCCTAGTGTTGCTTGGATACCAATATTTAGCTTTGATTTAAGATGTTTTAATAAATAAATTAAACAACAGTTGGCGCATCTTCATTATATTGGCAAAAGGCTAAAGAATTTTATTTGTGCACAAATGTTCAATTAATGAGGAATGGATTTTTTAAAAATAGGTCATTTATTTAACTGTTCACCTCCTATCAATGATGTTTGATGCTCATTGTTTATACATTGTAGTAACTTTGTATTTCTTAACATGTAAATAGAGGTTGCAATACTATATACAAAACTAACATAGATGAATATATGTTCGGAAGGCATTTAAACAATAGTTTTTTCTGTAAAATTAATTTTTATGCAAGAAACTGGAAAATGTTCACTGACGCTTAACATGAGCCTTAGTACACCATAGAATTACATAGGCTTACTATGAACTTAAATATTACAGTATAAATGACTGCATTTTTCGCCAGAGACGCAAATAGAATATGTTTAATCGGGTTATTAAAATGGGAAAAGGGCTAAACATTTTCTCATTAGTCTTTTCAGTTTCTTTTGCAAATTTTTCTCATAATTTTGAGCTAGCGCTTCGATAAGGGCAGATACAATTATGGCGTTGCCATAATATATCACAATTCAATCATGTTAAGTCCTTATAAGAAGTATTATGCAAAATCTTTCGAGGTTATTGATTTTATATTGAAATATAAATCTGTAAAAATTCATTTCATTTTACTTTATTATCCTGGATTTTCAGCTAAGCATCAATTTTCGAGAAATCAATTTTTTGATGAATTTATTGAATTTGCATTTAGTGTTCTTGCTGACCCCACTCCTTTGGTTATTAGTGGTGATTTTAATATACATGTAAATAATTCATCATCCGAACTTGAAGAATTTGGTTCATTTTTGGATTCATTGGGATTAACGCAATTGGTTAATTTTTCTAAGTGCAGGAAACGTTATTAAACCTAAATCTATTAAAGAAGGAATTTTACTCTCTGACATTGTTACTATTTTAACACAAGTCAGAAAATCCGCGTACGCTATGGATGCAACAAAAATAAAATGATGTACAGACTTGGTAAAATTTTAATTTATATTATAAAAAAGATGAAATTCCCATCAATCCCTCCTAGATGCGCATTAACCCCCCTTAGGTGATTATGCTGGCTACGGGCCTGTTTTTAGGGGAGATAAATATATCTCAACCTCTACCTGAACGCATTCAAGCATAGTACCGCAATTTGAAATCCATTTACATTCAATCGTTTTTAACAGATTTTTATGAATTTATGCCCACAACCCTACAAGTTAGTGATATCAATGAATGCTGCATTGAATTTGGTTGTACATTTAAATTCCTAGTTGATAGGCATGTATCAATGAAAAAGATAACTATCGTTCAACGTTACTTGGTACCCTGGTTTAATGAAGAACTGATTAAATTGAAAAGGACTCGTCGTAAGTTAGATAGAGCATGGACATCAACAAACAGCTTACTTGATAAAAAAGCTTATCGAATTAGTTGCAAGATTTTTGAACATGAGTTTAGGAACGCCAAAGATATATATCATGCAACAGATATCTGAAAATTTTGATAATTCTAAATTTATTTTCTCATTGATTGATGGCTCAATTTACTGGAATTAGACCACTACCTGATCACGAAAATGAATGTGAACTTACTAATAGATTTGCCGAGTTTTTTCATGATAAGGTGCAAAATTTAACTGCAGCTTTTACTGATGATGTCTGTCCCATTATAACAGAGTCTTATCAAAATTCCTATAGTTGGCTGCAAAAAAATGAGACTGAACACCTATTTTTTCACGCTTTGTGGAAACGTATTGAGACGTTTTAAAGGAAAACTATAAAATTAAAAGACAACGAAAATTTTGTGAACTTTAAAATGTTCAAAAAAAAAGTTAATTAATTAAACTGGTACTTCATAATTATTTGAAAACACTTACCAAACAAATTGCTTTGCTTTGCAAAGTTTCTACTTGATTTTTTCGGAATGGAAACGTTGGAACAGCTTGAAAACGCATTTGCGACATCGCAAATTTCTCGATCAACTTATTTTCGAAAGCTGAAAAAAATTCGACAAGGAGAATCTCTCAAAAGAAGAAAAGGAAGTGGACGCCCTCGAAAAATTATTGGAAAATTTATTCAGAAAACAGTCGCAATTGCTCTCAAAAATCCCTATATTTCTGGGGAAAAAAATTGCAAACCGACTTCAAACTGAAGCCGACATCTCTGTGCATGAAACCACAGTTCAGAGAACACTGAAAAAAAGTGGAGTTACAAAAATTGGCAGAAAAAATCGACTTCTGATTACAAAAGAACATCAAGAAAAAAGATTAAATTTCGTGAAAGATTGGAAAGACTACACTTTTGAAGATGTTTGGATAACTGATGAGTGCGTATTTCAACTACACAGAAACAAAGTACAAGTGTGGTCGTCAAAGAAATGTCCAAGACCAACAAAAGCGGTTCCAAAGTTCGACCAAAAAATTATGGTTTGGGGAGCACTTTCCTATCGTGGGTTTTATTTGAAAATTTTAGACGGAAAAGCCACAATCGACAGTCAAAGATATTGCCAAATTATAGCTGAATTTATGCCTTATGCTGATGCTTTATATGATGATGGATGGATACTCCAACAGGACGGAGCAACCCCTCACACGTCTGCAAAGACAAAAAATTGGTTTTCTGAAAATAATATCCAGTTTTTGCAATGGTCACCAAGCTCTGCTGATCTTTCTCCAATCGAAAACGTGTGGCAGATATTGAAAAATGTCGTTGAGAAGAAAAATCCGAAAAATATATCCGATTTAAAAGAAAAAATCCAACAAAGTCAACACATTTTGACATCTGAAATGAAGTCCAATTTAATGAAATCAGTTTCAGTTCGTTTGAATGAAGTTATTTCTACAGGAGGAAAACAAATTAGACTTTGATGCTTTTTACTTATAGTCCTTTAATGTATCTTTAAAATCTTACCTTTCTTGAGTTGTTACGTTCAGTAGTTCAAAAGTAATATGCCTTTTTTCTAGTCTCATTTTTTTGCAGCCAACTATATTGTTCCTGTGTTTCAACAATTTAACTTCATTACGTCTGATGACATTTTTCATCTTCTCAAAAATTTTCCCATATAACCTGTAATTTAAATCCCTTTCCAAGAAAATTGGTTATATTGCTACTGCCTTTACTTTCAGAAATTTTTGCAAATATAAATCATTTTTTCATGTGATTGGAACTAATAGACGTATTGCAAATGTTTCGGAACAAATCCGTGTTCGCAATGGCGATATATTATTGATAGAGGAATAAACATCAGTTAAGAACTTTGGTATCTGCGTAATATTATGAAGATTCGACAGTGCTTAACTGTTGCATTAACAGCTACTCTAGTAAAATCTATTGTATTGCCACGTTTGGATTATGGAATTGCCCTCTTAATTGGTTGCAGTACAAATTTAAAGAAACCCTTACAATCCGTACTCAATTTTGCAGCAAGGGGAATTTTCCGAAAACCTAGGAAGTGCTCTGCAGTAGCATTGCTAAAGTTAAAATTTTTACCAATAAAAGAGAATTGATTATAAGATCATAGGTACTAACCATAGAGATATTTACATCCATGAACCAAAATATCTAGCCGAATTACTTCAGTTATACATACAAAATCGCGATTTAAGCTTATATTAAATTCTCTAAAATCAAATTCAACTGCAGGAGATGCTTTCCTTTGTATTTTTGGCCGAAATTTTGGAATTATTTACCATCCACTTTAAGATTTGAGGCGAATCATATCCTTTTTTAAAGAAAGTTAAAACAGTTTTTGTTTGAGCGTGCATTTCATTATGCTGGTAGTTAATTTACTGCAATTTTTGTCTGCGCAGTCGAAACTCAGCAGGGTTGATATATATAAATCTTGGGTATGCGTATATTTGCGCTTTAGAAATACATTTACTTATTTATTTTAATATTAAAAATTTCATTTATCAAATTATTTTCTAAAGAGGTCCTTCGTAGTCAGAAGAAATTGCCGGCCTATTTGGAAATATATTCAAATATGAAAATCACCTTTACACTATTAAAATTGTGCACATAAATTTCTTAGTTGCATGTCATTCGGAATTACACTAAACTGAATTAGCATTAGTTTGTGTGGTAAAGATAGCCTCCGAATGAGAAACGAGACCGTTAGCACTGTTTTTAAACAAATTGAGCCCACTGCTCTACAAATTGAAATATATGTAAGCAATTATAGTTAGAATGACTAAATTGCCTTTTTTATTAACCTTATGCAGGCTGGTGATCACTGAAAACTGCTTCTTTCAAAATTTAAACAATTGTCTTAACATTATTGGAGAACGTGCTTGAATGCACTAAAGTGGTATTGCTGTGACCGAAGTATTTAAAATGAATAAAAATTTTCTATGAATATGAAAAAGTTGACATTTATGAAATTTTCGTTGTAATTCAATGCATTCAATATTTTTGCGTGTAGAACTAATGTAAATGGAACTAAATCCATAATCTCTGATCTTAGAGGTGAATTTTATGCTATCAAACAATGTCTCAGTCAGTTTGCCAATTTAATGATATCCTTCATTTGCAATAATTTGTACTCAAAGAAGATTGATCTTGCTTAACTAGGAAAGGTAGGGTAAATTTTACAAATATTTCAGTATAGGTATGTATACTTATACTTGAACAATACACTGCATCAAACGAACATAAGCTAACTGAACTAACTAAGGCATTTACAATTCATCCTTAAGCAGCCAGGTGGGTGTCTTTTTAAATAGACAAACCGTTTTCCACATTTTCAAAGAATTTTCTCAAATCCAAAGCTAGTAGAAAATTTTGAAATTGACAGATCTATTGTTGAACATGCTTGAAGTTACTAAAGCACATTGTATTGTTGTTGCTGCAGTTTTTAAGAAAATTCTCTCTGCATGTTTAATGTAATTATAACGTTTCCTGCTCATGGAAGCAACAACGATCTTTAACTGTTTCTTTATTTGTAGACAGCTCTACCAAACCTATTGGGGCGTGCGTGCGGAAAATCAGACATCGCGGCGTAGGAGGCCAAAATTAAGACTGCTTTCAGATTTTTTAGTATATAAGCTTTTCAAATTTTATTCAAGAACGCTAAGGAATGCTAAATTTACTGCAAAATCGGAAATTTATTTAAGTTATGCAAAGAATTACTATATAGAAAAATATCAAAATTTTGTAATTTGATAGATTGAATTTTGTTTTATGCAATGTCAGCCCTTGCATCGCATGGTATAATTTTCTAGATTAAAACAATATATATAACAGTTTATATATATATATATATATATATGTAATGAATAGCTTTTATTCATTTTGTTTTTTGAATGTACATAGATTATGCTGTATATATTTACAAACGTAAATAGTACGCGACTAAAATTATTTTACATACAGTTAAAATAAAATTTGTAGAAAATAATTGAAGCAAATTTACAATTAATAAAGATAAAAATTAACACATAAAAAGACACAAGTTCACAAAGAAAAAAATAACAGTCTCAGCACTTTTTCGCCAGACATTGTATTTGTCTGAGGTTCCATAGCTCATTAGTCTGCTAAAGTTGTGTTTAATCCTTCTTTTCAACGTTTGTATATTATCTGCTGCTCTTATTTCCGATGGCAATTTACTCCGCAATCTTATCGTAGATGTTATCCCTGATGTATTCCAAGCTCATGATTTTATTGCAATGTTATTAATGCATGTTTTCGAACGGTAATTGATCTTGAAGAAATTAATCAATTATGAAGTAGTAGGGTTGTAAATTTGTTTTTAGAGATATAATAGTTTAGTTGTTTTTGATGTGATAAACAGGTGAAAATATATTTAAGTTTTGAAGAACTTTGCCAGTTGATTGTTTGCGTGCGCTGGACATTGTGGATATTGACCAGCTAAAAACTATATTTAACCGCTTTTGATTTACAGTAGTCAAGTTGTTCAGAAGAGCACAAACATACGCTAGATGGCTGATGACAAGAGCTTAAAATGCGCTCTTACATTTGTGAAGCCATACTTTTGATCTTGTTGTTTATTAACTTGGAGTATTTAATCTGGTCATCAATTTTTACGCCTAAGTACTTGACAGTGGTGGATGCAGAGATAGGTGGTAACACATTTTCTACGATAAAATATTGGCTTTCAAAATTTTTTTCAGAAATTATATGGTTCAAACCTCGACTAATATGCAGGTGTCGTCAGCATATTGTAGAGATTTCGATTTCTTACAAACCATTTGATATATCATTGGCATAAATGCAGAATAATAAAGGTCCCATTACTATACCATTTGGAATACCTTTATTATTTGTTAAATAGTTAGAAAATGTGTTGCCAATTTCTACTCTGTTTTATATTGCATAAAAAATAATTCTGAATTAATAATCTAGAATCTGCATTAAATCCATAATTTAGCAATTTATTGATTAGATGAAGCAATGCTATACTACTGGTAATGTTTTTATTCAAGTTATATCTGACAGTTTCTGTTAAAGTGAGAAAGGCATCATTTTTCCAGCAAACCTTCTCGAAAACCGAACTGATTAGAGGATAAGATTCTATTCTTGTTTAAATAGTCACTTAATTGCATGCATGATAATTTTTTAAATATTTCAGAAAACGTACTAGTAACCTAGATTGGCCTGTAGTTGATTTGTGGGATCTTCTTTTTTATATCAGATCTCTAATATTTCTGGAAATTCTGAGGTATGAATAGAATAGTTGTATGCAAATAACAAATATTCTTCAAAATATTTTTTATTAATAAAAGATGGAATATCTCCTCTACAACATGATGTATTGCATTCCAATTCAGAATGTATTCTCCTGAAGTAAAAAATATTCACATAATGAAAGGCAAATGATGACTTTACTTTTTTTATTCTATTTTAATACTACATTTTAAACGTTGATATGTTCCAATTTGCTTAAATACATTATATTTAAATAATTTTCAATAGTTTTACTATCATCGGCATAGTTCTCCATCAATTTCAACTTCTCTTTTTTCTCATGCATTTCGTTTTGTTTTATTTAGATATTTATTTATGAATTTCCATTTATCCTTAGCCTGTGATAAACTTTCAAAAATCGTTTAGTTTGCAGATTCTTGCATTCCACCTTGAGTTCATTTAGAGCTGTCTTCAAATCTTTGTAGTGACAAGTATTAAAAATTCAATGGCCATTTTTCAAGGATTGAAGTGCTATTTGTAGTTCCACTTCCAATTTCTTAATCTTGTTACGTCCCTGACTATGATTAACATTTTAATATACATCTTCTTTCGGGCCCAATCTTATCTAAGCAGAATAGTATTTCTTTTATAATTAATTGGAACATTCTATTCGCGTTATCAAGAGTAAATATGTACATTTTTTTACAAAGTGATAAAGTAGTTTTCATTAAAATCAGCAAGGTTTCGCGAGAAAACACTTGACATTTATTACACCGGGCAGTTTCAATCACAACATATAACAAAGGTTATGATCGAAATAACAATCAAATACAAATGTACTATAAGTGATACCTCCCGAATTTACTAATAGGTAGTCAATTATGTTTTTTGTTGGCACTTGAGTATTTACAATTTAAAGATTTGTCTCAGTAAAAAGTGTATTTATGCAGCTTCTATCATTGACTGATAAACAGTTGATATTAAAATCACCAAGTAGCAGAACAATAGAATGAATTTCAGATATTTAGCAATTTATAAACGCATTTTTGTAATTATTCTTAGTACAGTAAGCAATATTGAATGGAAAAGAGCATTTAAAAGTTCTGGTTCATTTTGTCTTAATCCATAAGCTTTCAAAAAGATCATGTTTAAATCCCGAGATGCTCTAATCTCTGAGCATTCATTGCTTTCAGTTAACATTGCGTCCTTCTCCTCTACTATCTATCTTTTCTAAAGACTGAAAATGTTGATGAATTGAAATTATATAGATAGAACGGATCTTCATTCAACCACGTCTAAGGGAAAATAAAAATGGTTGTTTCATCAAATGTATGAAATATTCCTTTAATTTCCTCCCTGTGTGCAAACATATTACGACTTTTCATATAAACAATTTTCATTTTGCTTTGACAATTACGAGCTATAAGATTAAAAAACTACTATTGTGAATAACTAGTACTGGATTTTGACATCTGTTTTCAGACATTATTTTATAATTTTAAATTGACCTACTATAGCGAAAAATATAAAAGCAATAAAGAAGGAAAAAATCTAACCTTTTTACAAGCGTACGTGGTCACAATTCGCGAAGAACACCGGCTACTTTCTGGTATATGTACTATTTAAACTTTAATATTAATGTCTTCACGAGATCTTTCAATTAATGACCAAACACCAAGCTAGAATTATGTCTGTTGGGTTGAACAGCATGGTTGTAAGACAGGTTTGAAGCCACGCACTCTTACCAGTAACAAAAAATTGACTTTACATGAATTTACCTACTTGAAGTTAATATTAAAATGTTGAGTCTATTTCTAGGTACCTCTACCTAGAACAGTATTTCTTCAAACTAATTCAGTCTCTTTAGAATTCTAATGGTTACATGTGATCTGAAAAATTGTTCAGCCTTTATAAGTATACAACATTTCTTAGAAGTATGCAATCATAACCGCACCTGAACAGGGAAGGATTTCTTTACAACTGGGATTTTTGTGTATATCAAAACTTAGTAAGGAACAAAACTTATCGGAAAAGTAAAATGAAATGCATATTTTTTCTTAAACTTATGGATTAAGCATTCCGCTGATCACATTTGTCAAAGCAAATTGGCTAATGTGAATTCAGAAGTTATTAGCAACAGCTTTTGCCAGTTTCTGAGTTATGCACTGTTGTGCATACATCAAATTGTACAATTATGCTGTCTTCTCTTTCAGCAAAGTAAACCTAAATAGTGTATACAAAAACATTGCTTTGTAATTTCATTATTCTTACTTGAACTCGAGAATCAAATTTTTTGTGCAGATACTAGTTTCAACTCATTTTATGCTTATTTATAATGGTAAAAAGAAATTCTTTGCAAGCATTTGGGCATTTATACTTAATTAGCTATAGAAGCTAAAAGATAATGAGAATATTCAAATAAAATAACTTGCAAGAAATATAATCAAGTTTTGCAGAAAAAAGTTCAATACTGTTTGACTTCACAAGACATAACACAAATAGTAATACATGCATTTATGATTTTTTTGTTCGTCTCTAGTAGTGGATTTAAAATAGGAACTAAAGAAGCAAAAAAGATGTGTAGGTAAGGATAAACTGAAAAATATTTACGTGACCCAATTTGAGCCTCGGCAAATGTTAATTAGCTTTGCATTGACATGCCCTCAATCTTTTGTACGCCTTGCATATTTGAATAGCTTTATTTAATTAATCTTTGCTCAATTTCCAGTATATATATACAAATTTGTAATACATGATGCATATTTAAAAAAACATATACAAACAAAAATGGTGTATACATTTATCAACTTAAAATTTGCTTGCTAAAATTTTTCAGGCCTATAGGCATTTAGATGAATTTAATAATATAATTTTTGTAGCTTTTGACCATTATATGAAAGGGGGACCATATACATTTTAGCAAAGGGAGTGGAGCCCCTCCACTATGTCCCTGCTACAAAGGGCTTTGGCCTTGAGGTTCAACTACTTTTCAGAGGCACTAACTTATTTTCTTCGGAGGTACAAACACGATACTATCTGAACAATGCCCCTGTATAAAAACTCTGAAAAAACTCTGATGAATGAAAATTGTGCTTCCTACTTGTGAACGTTGGTAGAATTACGTTGCTTATATTTTCTTACACCGTAGTAACGAATGTCTGTTTTCTGAATAATGCATGCAGTTCTCTTCAGCAAGTGCTAAAGAGAAAAATGATCTATCTACCCCCCCCCCCCCCCACTCACACACCATATATATTTTTAGTGAGTCGTCGGATTACTCTTTCAGGCTGACCAAAATGTCTCTCATTTCCTTAATGTCGCATTTGAAACGACATTTTTCATCGATTTATCATAGTTGTGTTAGTGGTTCCCTGATATCGTGAATAGAACCTAGTTCATCAAGCTTCCACAAAACTCATGCAATTCTGCTGTTGGTGTGCCATTTCACAATTCACCCTGGCGGCATTTTACATGTAACTAGCAAGCTGAATAATCTATTATTCAAATTTGCCAGGATGACATTTTTCATGTATCAGATAAAAGAAGCTGATCAACTACCAGCACTATAACACCGCGATGATCTTCATCCAATTGTCGTCCAGGTTTTGCTACCACAACAGACATATTATTGCCCCTGTCACTGCAAAAATTCAATGCATCATCGCCATCACTTTGCATTATTTCGTCATTTTGGTAATCAGCAACTCATATTGGATTAAGAGCAGCTTAGTTTTATTCACGACTATATCCACCCTGCATTTTGATGTGTTTTCAATAACAGTTGTGCTGTGATGCACGATTTCTACAGGTGCACTACCTCCAAAATTCTACCCACAGCAACAATAATTGTGTTTTCACAAAGCTCTCCAAATCTTGACATTTTATTGGTTGATTTTTATTCACAACTTTTCTACAATGCCCCAACGTTCTTTTTCAGAGTGCAAAATTATCACTCTGAAATTCAGCACGCGAGACTCAATTTTCTCAACCCTCCCATGAAAATACACTGCAGTTCGTTCTTGAAAATGTCCGGAGAGCTCTTGTGAAAACTTGCTACCTAAATGCTATGTAATAAGTCTGAGCGCTCTCAGGAATAAAGATGTTGATAAATCTTCTACTGGAAGTGCGACTTAATGACAACACTTGTATTAAAGTTACACTTCTCAGGGATATAAACAAAAGTAGCTAAATTTGGCTTTTGACGTACACGGCATTGATAGTTGTTATGAGAGTTGAAGTGTACGTGTATTATTGAAAACTTGCTACTGCAAGCAGTTTTAATTTACACTAGAAAGCTTAAGTTGTCAGATCTTACGACTTTCAATCTTTGATATCATTTTACTTGCTAACTATGAGTCATCCAGTGATGAAAATCTTTGATACTTTTTAATTTTGCAAGTTAAATGCATTATTAAAAAATTTCAACCCCTAAATGCCCGAGGTGGTCAGATCTCACTTGCAGTACTATTAGCTGGTATTTTCAACATATATGTTATAGCCAGGGATAGACATGGGGCTAAGACTTTGGCCCAGACCCCAGGGCGGTCTAAATCTGGCGTCTTTGTGCAGCTGCATCAGGAGCTAGCGTTGATATATTTGGAGATATTGATTCTGAAAATGGATAACTGAAAATGGAAAGAAACCATCTCTAGTAATGTTTTACAAAGTGTTTGTGACAACACAAACAATTGTGATAGAAGTCTTGGAGAAATGGATGTCAATTAACACTAGAATTATTTAAAGAATTCACATCCATCCTCTATGTGAGGAGAAGATTTTTTAAAAAATTGAGTACACCGTTCTCTTGACGTAATGGATATGGATCGTGTTTGTTCATTGATTGCATGAGCCAAGATCAGTTCAAGATAATATTTAAATATATATTCGTTTTGATAAAAAATACAATGAGGTCTTTGAGAATTTTTAATGTATTTATATTTAGACATAATAAAGATATATTTGAAAGATTTCTAGAAAATATAAAAACGATGTCTCTTCCCTTAAAGGACAAAAAGCTTTTTGCTAACACATGATTAACATTTTAAACCTTTTCTGTGAAAAAACCACGCGATGTAACTCAAGAGCTGAGATTGGAATTTCTCCAAAGAATGTGCAATTTATACCAAATTTAGAGAAAAGTTGCATGTTGAACAAGCCATTGCAATAATACAGCCGGGAGCGAGCACGTTCTTTATCTTATGTGATATAAATAACTTGTGACTGAGTCGCACTTAACAAAAAATTCTAAAGAAATTGAGAAAGAATATATATATATCTTTTAGGATCTATGTGCACAATTAAATATTACATAAACAAATTAATTAATACTGCATTTAAATAGAGAAAGATAGGCCTTCCGGAATCCACTATGCGTTATACCGTAGATCATGAAATTGAATGAGCTGTTACTCACTAATATTGTCGTCCCAATCAATGTCATATCTAAACAATTTACTGTTTTACTGCTGTGACCATCTATATTAGACTGTGCATAAGTTATATTTTTTATATATTTTTAAACAATATATATATCCAAAATCGTAAACAGAATAAAACGGCAATCTCCATGGACGGTAATTTTTATCAGTAAGTATTTGTCTAATTTTAATCAGTGTGTCCAATTCGAAAACTTAAAATACTATGTTTACACACCTCATTGATGAAATATGCAAAAAAAACTAACTTACCCTGAAAAACCAGAAATATTTAAATACTCGGATAATGCATATATACATGGAGACAATCTAACATCGACTAGATAAAAGGATCAATATAGTTTTGAAAAAAAATATCAATGATGTTATACAATTGCCAAAAACAAACAACCTGATAATTAATGAATCAAAATCAACGGTATTGGTGTGTAAGCATTTTAATATCAAGAATTCAAGAATGATACTTTTATTAAATAATTCAATTATTTGCGATGGCCTTGAACTTCAGGTAAAAACCTTAGTAAAATATCTGGGTATTAAAATAAATAAGTATTTGAATTTGAATGATCAAGTAGATTACATTTTTTGTAATACATTTCGGTTCGTTTTATCAACGTCTTTCTTTATTGAATTTACACCAACCCATAAACAAGTCATGATTTTTAAAACATACCTTAATGCAATATACGCATAAGCCTCTATGGTGTGGGTACCAGGAAATTCGGAAAACAACAGAAAATTCTAACGAAAACCGCTCAAGTTGTTTTCCAAACAGTCTAACATTAGTGAAGACGAGCTTATTGATAGTAATAACAGTACTTTCAACGAAATTTTTTAACAATACTTCTGGAAAGTTTATAATGATAATAATCATCCCATACATGAAAGAATGAAGTTCTCTAAATTCAGTACTCGGACTAAAGTCATTCTAGATAAGAAAAACGAGGTACGACTGACCAAAACCTTTCTACCAGCAGCACTTAAATATATTAATAATGGAATTTTCCCCCGGTTCCTATAGTAATGTTTCTATTGAAATTTTCCAAATTTCCTTTTTACATGGCACTTTGTGCTGTGTACAGGAAGTAAACCATAGATGCATTTCATTACATGTATATATATATATATATATATATATAAAGTAACAGAACGACTAATCTAGCTGGCCTAAGGTTTTCAAAGTCACACCCAGTAACTCTCAGAGGAAAATGTTCTTTTAATGTTGTGCTACCCCGACAAGGGAAGTGCGGGGCTGTGGAGAGCATCCTTTCAATTGGTATTGAGAATTAGAGTGGCTGTTCAGCATTTTGTTGTAATTGTTCCAATTAACAGTATCGGAGAAAAAGAGCAAGTAACGATTACAGCACTAAGAAAACACAGCCCACACATTAGATTTTTCACAAGCCAATATTTTCCAATTTTGTCTATTCATGAGTCATCCAAAGAAATGATTGCTTTATCACTCCAAAGCGGCACTAGCTGTTTATTTCTCACTTTCAAATTTTCAAACTCGTTACGATTCTGTTAATCAGGGATGGTAATTGCTTGGTGCGAAGAAATCTTATAAGGATAAAGTCCTTATATGGTCTATGTGGGTAACATATTTCGGTTCATAGACACCCGTGGGCATCTTAAAGATTTTAACTATATTTTGAAGAATTTTTTAATAGGATATTTTATACATCATTCTTTACTATTGCTCAGAGAAATTCCAGTTAAGCTTTTTAATACATCTTTAATTATCAAAAAGATAAAATGATACTTACAAACAAAATCTTCATACAAAAAGTCATGGTTGAAAATTGCAACTATAGTTATGACATTTACAGGTATCCAGGTTATGATGAGCATCAACATGATTATTATAAGGGACGTTGTCATTTGCCGATTTTCCAATTTTCGAGATGAACTCAAATTTCCGGCTAATTCTAAAAAGGGAAAATTTAATAATAATAATAATAATAATAATAATAATAATAACAATAATAATAAATGATGTATTAAATATTTGGAAATACATCAAAATATCCTATTAATAGATGAAAAACATTGACTGCGGAACACATTCTCAAATTTTCTATGCAGATGTTTTTTGTGCTTTTAGTGGATTTTTTCGAAGTCTTTCTAACGCATATGGCTGACGTTCTGGAATAATTCAAGAAAGAAGATGATTATCATTATTTATAATATCTTTATAAAGAATTGTCACTAAATTTGATAACATTATGAATTTAGGTATTCTCTGTAATCACTTTAATCCTAACAGCTTTTCTTTGAAAACAATCTATTTTTTGTTTTGAGCATTTAAGCAGCTTCCCCATACAGTGCATCAATACCGTAGTTTACTCATTATAAGAAAATCATACAATAAAGAGAGCTCTTTATTTGAATATCCATATGCCTTAAGTCTACGAAGCAAGTAGAGATCAGTATTAAAACGATTTAATAGTTTTTCAATATGCTCATTAAAACATAGCTTTTCATCAAATGTGACTCCCAAAATGCAACTGGAAACCTCTGTTGAAAAAAGTACTTACTTTCAATGGAATAATCAGTTGCATTGTCTTATCAACATTAAGTCTCAAATTATGCTCATGGCACCAGTTCCGCACATATTCCATCAATTCTGTTGTAGGATCATAATCAGACTTAATACCTATAATGAGATTGTTATCATCTGCAAACTTAACCATGATGGGGTTAGGTATTGATGATTTTAAATAATCATAAGTAACATTAAAAAATGGTGAACCATTGATAGTGCCTTTTGGAACTCCACAATTTGTGAAGAGTATTGTGGACATTTGACCATCAATTTTTGTGAATTGACACGTGAATCCACGTACAAGTTAATTATCGCATCATTTAATTGTGGAATTTCTTGGAGCTGAGAAACAATAAAATCAAAGGAACTCTGTCAAATGCCTTACTTAAATGTAGGGATAGAATAGAAATACAATCAAAATCAAGAACATCAAATGACCTGCAGGTTTCAATAATTTTCAGCAGAGCAGATTCATTCAAACCTTCTGATCTAAAGGCAAATTGGTTTTTGTTAAGCCATTTTTCATATGGCCGCTTCAAAAATGATTCATAAAATAATATTTCGAAGTTTTGATAGAAGAGGTGTGATGGATATAGAACGCAAATCACTAGGGCCACTGACTTTTCTTTTCTTTGGTATAGGTCGAATCATAGAAAGCTTAAATGATTCTGGGTAAATTCCTTTTGGATGCACAAATTATATAAATAATGAATTGGTACCGTAAACTGGGTAATATTGAACACTTTACACATATTCCTGTTTATATATTTCAGAAATCAAGACAAAACTGCAAACTTTGCTCTGTTATAATGGGGGTGACCTAATAGGTGATATTCATGGAGATGTAACCTATCCATAATAGTATAGAATTTGTAAAAAGCACAAAAATATTGGCGTTCAAAGTTACCCTTAAATTGGGGTAACTTTGAACGCTATTTATAATTAGATCTTCTTGGTACCACGTTGCCAACAATCCATCCCAAGTTCAAAACTAAACAAATAAATAGCATTTCCAATTCAAACTTAAACATTTTAATGACCAATGGAACAAGTTATATCGGGGTAACATTAAACATCCCCTTCAAATGTGAAGGAGAGTATCAACACACTATCAAACACAATAAATATAATGTTTTCAACATCAGACACTTATTAACATAATAACTATCAACTCATATTGAGAGGATCCTAATTTTGACAATTGTACTAGGTAATTACTTGATTGCTAAAAATTTGGCTATCACGGCCTAACTTTGAGCATGTTCAAAGTTTCCCTGAAACGAAACCATAAATGAATAGGGTCAAGCACATCAGTTGTTAAGCTTGTGACATCAAGCTTATGTGTAAGCCGTAGATGATTATGAAGTTATTGAATGTTTTCAATAATAATTTATCCAAAAAATAAGTGTACTTATTGTAAAAAGATAAAAGTATGCACAATGACGAAAATATGGCTTTCTTTGCTCACCATCTAAATTGATATGTACAGATCGCAGCAAATGTTACAGGACCGAACTTCAAAATTGAGTTAATTCTGATAAAATTAAAAATTCAATGCTACCCCGTCGTTAAATGTTACCCCAGTTTACGGTACGGACAAATTGTGAGTATTTTGTACGAAAATCCAATTCGGTAAGTTATCAAATCCAGGCGACGATTTTTTTATATTCAATAGTGAATAGTAGACTTGGTGTAAACTGATATTTGGAATGCCATTAGAAGGGATTGTTTCAGGTTGAACATAGCTATCCGTTGTTGAAATGTCAATATAAAATTTATTAATTACATTAACGTCAAAGCGTAATTTTATGAGTCGGATTTGTTTTACCACAATCATTATTAATAATTTTCCACCAAGATGAGAAATGTAACATTTTAAATATTTTGAATGAACTCCGAATTTAACTTCTTTTTACTTTATAAATGACATCAATTAACAAACATTGAAAACACCTGCAAGGGAATTTTCGAATTGCCTTACACTAAAATGCAAAAAGATTTCATTAATATATGCAGGTAAAACAAAATGATATTTTTATATTATTTAATGATAATTGTGTATGATGATACACACCTATTGACACAATTCCACAATTTTCTTATCATAGGTAGATACAAACATTCGGATTACTTTTCATTGCACTAGTGCACTAGTGTACTCCTATTTGAAAACAAGATATTTAAGTTAAGCGAACTTTAGCTTTTACTGATATGTGCGAACCCATTTAAACATTTTGCGCATTGATAATATTCAAAACCCAACGTATATTTTTCCCAAAATATTTCATTTGTTGGGTGATGATACTATAGAATAATAGTTGATTTTCTGAGATTTTTCTTCCAACCATCCCCAGGGCCTATGCTCGAATCCACAAAAGTGGAAATGTTCACATGGGTCAACCCGTTTACATGATCTGAGACATGGCACTTAAAAAATCACCATGGAAGCAATATATTTTTTGATTACATTAACTGATTAGTTAACCCATCTTTTATCCTCTATGTTATTATAGATATTTGATTCAGAATAGATGATTACATGCAAGTGTAATGATATAAATACATGCACGCAAAATATCTAAAAATTACTGGTGGCCTTTTTCCATATCTTATAGTAACACCTCGAAGTAATATAAATAGGTAGCATTAATGAAACCACATAGTGAATTAAGATATTGTACAGCATATGTTTAAAGCTGAAGGGTGCACATCGCAATAAAGAATCAAGATCATGGTATCCGTAATTGACAAACGTCATATTTGGAACATCCAATGCAATTACTAGAATCCAAACGATTATAGCAGTTATCAGTGTAGTTTTTGTGCCCATGAATTTGCTGTATGTTGCAGGATAACAGATCTGAAAGTATCTAAATGCAAAAGCATACTTAGTCTAAGAAGCACATACAGACGGTAATTTAATAGCAGTAAAGCATAACCTAGCAAATATAATTTATGATAATTTATTGCTATATTTAATAGTGTATTCAATTTATAATTTAGGTAATATGACTACATGCAACAATACAAGTTAAATTATTTGAAAATAACCGTTTTATATTTAACAGAAAAAATTTCTCGTTTTAGGTTTGATAACAGTTAATTCTTATAAGTTTATTCCATGTTCTGCATATATGAGGCTTTGGTTTAACTTTGCAATTCTCATTTACACAGTGATTTTAAAATATGTTATATGATTTTTCATTTCATCCAGTTATTTTCTTGAAATAAAGCGACAAGTGAAAACTTTCACATGTGAGACTCAGTTTAGAATGCTTGCCATACTGCATAAGTAAGTCAAAAATTTATCATCTCACTCGTAATCGAGGAAAAACTGAACATTGAATAGGCAATCAACAACTTTTAGCTCAAACCTAGTTTTAAGAAGAACTTAGTATATAAATACATAATTTATGCAAATATTCTTATTTAATGACAAAAAAAGTATTTCCATATTTTCAATCTATGTTCTAGAAGCCTATTAAGAAATTAGAAAATCTTCAATCATTTATAGATTTATTGGTAAACGTTTCGTTATGCAGCTACAAATAGAATTTTATAGTTAAATTCAAATTTCACAGTAATGCAATCACATGATCCACATAAGGTGGCCAGACGTTCTGCTTTAGTAAGGACAGTGCTATTTTTGTGCGGTCCGTTTGAATCTGGGAATAAAATTCAGTGGGTATACCTTCAATCCATGGCGGTGCAGTTCAGCGCTGAAACCATGTTTGGTTTTCTGGAAGCAGGGTCTTGTGGGTTTTATATGTGTTCACGAGCACAGTTTTTACAATTCTTAACCTTTCAAATATTATTATCAAACAAGTATACTGTCTCTTATACACACTAAAGAAAATATATGAACAACAGCATTCTGATCGAGCACTTGCAATGAGTAAGTTCGGCTCGGCTCGCCACATAAAATCTTTCAATGAGGCTCGTTTCAGCTCGATATTTTTTTTAAGATATTGTGCTCTCAGAATTTTTTTCATTGCTCTTTCTATTATTTAATAAACTTTTCTAAAATAAGATTAAAAGTAAGGAATATTGAATGAAAAAATAAGACAAATCTGCATAATCGAATTAACGAGCACCACTAAAAATTTGGTTTGCTTAAAAACGGCTCGTTTTGGGCTCGTTGTATATTCAATACTTTAGAATATCTCTCAAAAATCAACAGTTTTTTCGCTTAAAATAATAAGGTACTCGTTTGTCAAATTTATTGTTCACGCAAGATTTACAAACACATCATTTTTTTCCTTAGACGGTTCAACATGAATTGTGACGCAGTATTACTCACGACAAAGTTAGAATTAACCTTTCCCGATTTATGATCAAATCACCCAACATCTGTACTTGAAATGTTCGACACTAAGATATTTTAAATTTGTTTTCAAATATATTTGCAATATAATTATGTTTTGCAATGAACTATTTTATTCAAAAATTTGAGACAACAAATTTTAATAATTTGTTATTTTAATACTTCTATCGTGGATGTTGAGTTGGGAGATTTCATTGAATATATTTGCTGAAATGTTAATATTCTTTAAAAAAGTAAAAATTTTGTTGGAGGTTCTCCATTTTGGTATTCATACTTCTTAAATAATAACTTATTTGATCTAAATAATTCTTGCATATAAAATATTCAATTTCTTTGAAAATATGAGGTTTTCTGTAATAGTTTATGTTAAATTCAGCAAATTTCTAAAAAGTGTATGATTAAAGGTTTTTCTTATCAAATACCATAAATTATGAATTTAAGCCTATCTTACTCATAACCACTTCCATGTTCATAAAGTTATCAACGTTTATTTGAAAAACATTGTTCCGCTCGGCTTTCATTGCTCTTTGACTCTATCAAATATCACTTCTGGTTTACATAGAACTGTTATAAATTAATTTTGCAAAAAATATTTTTTTTAATTTTAGAATTGTCTAAATTTAAACTTTCAAAGCACTTACACTTAAGAATAAGTTCTATTTTGAAAGCTCTCAAATAAATTTCATAATTATGAAAGTCCATATAATTTTCCCACTTATTTATAAAAAACTTTAAATTTATTAACTCAAGGTCATTACTTACTAACAAAACAAAATATGCATTAAATCTATTAGCCATTACTTAACATTTTTTTTACTTTAAAGGAAATCTTTGTGCTCAAAGTGTAGCGAATTCCATAATTGTAGAGTTAGCGATATTCAGTAAATCGAGCAACAATATCAAAGCATATTCAAATTTTCACAATATTAAAATTAATCTATCAAATAATATAACTGAATTGAGAATTCAGCCTCATTATTGCTTTTCTTCAAGTGAATTTTTGAATTAATTATTGTTAGATTTTTAACATGGTTTAAAGAACAACTTAAATTTTTGAAATACTTTTAACATATTCTTTGATGTGGAAAGAAACTATATTTTTTGTAAAGTAAATTTTCACTAGAAGGCTTCAGCCTAAATTCTGAATTTACGATTGCCTTCATATGTACTTTCAAGTGGATTACTAAAGGAAATTAACATGGAGTTTTATATGAATCTTTCTAAAATTTTCAGCAGTATTTGAGAAATCAGTTCAATTTAAATAATCATTTGAAATTTTTCAAATTTTATATTAAGATTTTACAATTGTAAATGAACTCAAAATTAACAGTTACTGAAATAAAAAACGACAAAAGTTAAGCATTTCATCTTTGCCAAAGTGAACATTGACACATTAATTTATCTACATTAACCAGGCAATTTCTTCTAGAAATAAATATACTTGATCTTTAATAAAATATCGAAATTAAAGGAAAAATACATATCTTCAGCAGCGGCAATCAGGTAAAATTAATTCAAATAGAACCCTACACCCTACACACGTCCGAACCTGTATAATGCTTGAGGTATTTGCAGTTAGTAAATCAACAAATCCATTTACACAATTTGAAATGCTATATCATTTTTAACTTAATTTTTCCAAATATTCGACATATATATAATCTACATGATTATCTACATGATATGTGATACCAATAACCAAAGACTCGAATTTTCAAAAGCGATCATCACATGATCCTACCAATACAGAGTGTTTTTGTAACTGGATCATTTTAATCCTCGAATGAATACATGACAAGTACATATTTTGTATGAAACAAAAGCAAGCAATAAGTCGAGACCTTAACATGCTAAACGAAATGATTTCGATTACATGGTTTCGGCATAGCCTAAAATTAGCTCCTCCTTTCTGGATAACTGTTCAATAATGCAAATAATTCCAAATTATAAATACAAAAAAGTATCTGTCCTTAATGCATCAGGGGTAACTTAGACTTGGCATATGAAGTGCCTATGGTACCCAGACTTCCCTCTAAAAAACCATGTCAGATTCTTTCAAATACCGAAATCATTTGGAGGCTAATTGACTCTGAGAAATCTCTGAGGTGCTCATTCGCAAAAGCTGGTTTTATACGTTTCAAAGTTGTAATCGAGACAAAAAATGTGACCCGGTGACCCATAGGACCCTGATAAGATTTGACCAGATGACTTGGAGTAACCATCTTTTAGAATTTAAGACGCTGCTTGCAGAGTTTTGACAAGAGTATACTTGCACAGACATTTACGAGGCCTTCATGTGGCACTGACATTCGAATGCTCTTCCTTACATAATAAAGACATCTTCCATGATTTACGATGTGAAATATAAAATATCGAAATACTTTTTATGAAGCAAAAATGTTAAATAAGTCCTGATCATCACTCGTAAAATATCGGTTTGTGAAAGATTCTTCTATTTGCAAATACTTTAAATCTAATATTTTAACCGCCTATTAATGGCAAAAATTTGAACTTAAATCTAAATCGAATTTTAATGACTTGATATATATTTAATATTAACCAACTATACAAAATATGGGCTTACAAAAAAACAGAAACCAAATCCGAATGCTAGTACGCAATGGCGGCTACTGAAATTTTTAAAAAAAATAAGCTCGGAAGCTAACAAATAGTGTAAAGTACATAATTGACATTTCTCACAGGAATTCTTCCATTGTCAGATAAACAGCTAATTTTTCATGTGCATTTATAGTTTTTAAACGCAACTTAACATAAATGTTCTTGCTTTATAAGCTATTATGTAAATCACATTATATTTTGGATTCGGATTTGCAAATGCATTGTGTAGAATCATCACCCAGGCCAGGATGTGGATTTAACAATGGTAAATCGCTCCGTTGTTTTACAGATTCCCATTGCGGGAAATAAGAAATAACCAATATTAATTTCCATCGATTACTAATAGCTAACTAATTACTGTTTAGGTAATCATCGATTCCAGTTTGCTATTGGGCATCAGCCCGACGCCAGATCCGTTCTGACATTCCATCTCGTGATGTTTCCAGACACCGTTGACTCAGCTCAAACTCAAGGAGGAAATCTTGTTATGTGTGCCTTACTTATAGGTGATCAAATAAACATGACAATTCGACTTACTCTCATTCTCACTGTGTAATGACGTTTACTAACATAAACTAAGAATACGAATTGACATAAACTGCTATACAAACGATTAAAAAAACTTATATACAACTAATAAATAAAAAGCAGCTTCCTAACCTACATACATATAAGAATAAAATACAATAACTAATCATTTTATATATTCAGTCTTTTATCAGTCATTTATAGTCAATAAAAATTTTGATCTAAAATGAGATATATAAGTAATCCTAGTGTTGGCTACTTCGCCTTTCTCGAATTTGTTACTACATGTAAATTGAGTTCAAACGATAGCGAGCTAAGCGCAATTAGAAAAAAACCCTATACTTATCCATAACTTAAATGCATTTCGCAATCAGGGACTTATACCTCAATAGTCGTCCTCGCCATGGTATCCTGATCGTTACTTAATGCATGAAATGCTTAGTTTTGCATTTTAATAATAAATCAAACTGATAATGAATAAAGATAAAGGTAATTCCAAAGAATTTATTTCATCACTAACTATTGTGCTTAGTAGCTATTTATAATAGATATTTACAAAAATATTGATATTGAAAAACAAGTACTTGTCGCCATTTGATTTCTGTTATAACACGTAGAAAGTTCTACATGTCTTATGTCCGAAGACTGAAATAAACGTGGAGCGATTCGTCAACTGATTCATGTCAAAAATGATTGGCGGCAGATATTTGTCTATACAATTTATTAAATCAGTTTTGTTAGCAATCAAATATAAATATTGAAGCAGATTTTTTCTTTTTGTTCTTCTTTGTTTCGATCTTAGTTTCTTGGTTGCATTTGCTATTTTGATTGGATTATGCTACAATTGTTTGAATATTCGGATTCGGATTCAAAATAAAACAAGTGAATTTTTTGGGTCCTATTACAGAAACAAACGAAAATCGACATAAAAAACTTCTGAAACCAATGAAACTATTTAATGCAATGATTATTGCATTATTGAAATTATTGAAATGAGCCGATTCGTGAGTTATTTCAATTATTTGTTTGCTTAAATGTTACCCGGTGACTCAGTAGATTAGGAATTCCTAAAGAAAAAATTGACCTGGTGACCCGGTTGACTTACCAAAAAATCTCTGACCCTGAAACCCGGTGAAGAAGTTGCAACGCTGATACGTATTCCCTTAATGAAAAAATAGCCTGATAACTGTGATATAGATTTGAGCAAATAATAATTTTTCGTGTTCTTGATATAAATTTTAGCAAATCAAAAATTCTGCAAACGTACACGAGATAAAATATATGAATATCTCTGCTACCATAGTTGGAACCGAGCAGGTTTTTTCTGCCCGAGTCTGGCCCGGCTCGCATCAACATGAAAAAAATCAGGCCCGGGTTCGGATAGCATTTAAACCCGGACCGGGTAACAAGATTTATTGTTTTATACATTTTTCTTGAATTTTCTACATGTACATGTATTAAACGTGCATTATTATATATTTCATTTTAAATCTCATTTCATTCAACCTATCATCTTATTCAATTAATGAACATACACTTAATTTCAGACATGATAAATTTCAAGCCGGGTATTACATTTTTCAGGCCCGGACCTAGCCCGGGTGCTTACTAATACTTCCAGGTCCGGGACAGACTTGTCAACGAGTCGACATTTCCAAGCTCGGCTCAACTCTGCTCGTTTAAATTTTGTGTAAGTTCGGCTCGGCTCTGCTCTCCACATAAAATCTTTGAATGGGGCTCGTTTTAGGTCAGTATTTTTTAAAAATATTGAGCTCAAAGAATTTTTTACATAGCTCTTCCTATTATTTAATAAACATTTCTTAAATAAGATTAGGGAAGTGATCCCAATTCAATACGTTAACAACACCGTTAACAAATGGTGTTTTACGTTAACATGACCATAAACCAAATCGTTGAACTTACACTCAAAATAAATTCGCTAAAGATGAAGTTTACGCTAGGGCCTGTTTTTCCGCAAATGTTATTACAAATAACTTTGACACATTTAGGTTCTGCAAATTTCTTCAAATATATCTCTGCAAATAAATTTATTAAGCGTATGCCGACATTTGAAGCTAGAATTGTTGTTTAAGTTTGCATTTTCACTTGTTAACGTATTGAATGTGGATCACTTCCCTTATAGGAAAGGCATACTGACTGCAAAAAATAACAAAAATCGCCATAATCAAATGAACTAGCAGAACTATAAATTTGCTTTTCTTAAAATAGGCTCGTTTTGGGATCGTTGTATAGCAAATACTGTGCTCAAGCTCGGCTCGGCTCGGAACGACTCGGCTCGTTGACAAGTCTGGTGCGCGACCTGTTCCAGATTTGTCGGCTACACACCTGTAAAATCCCATGACAATCAATGCATTGTTTCCTCAGATATTGACAAAACAAACACCCTATAGGTCATGCTTAATAACCCGATCAATGACCTCTGTTCAATCATTTCCTAAGCAAATGTATGCATTAAATGTTCTTACCTGTAGATTGCAAACACCATTAAGGACCACAATGATCCGTATATGCAGCCAAAATTGAAAATTGCTGTCACATCACAGATCCACGTTTTGCGAACTGACAATCCACCGTAAAATTGTGTGTAGATGTTGACGATATTGGATATTTGCACACATGTATCAAACAATGCAATATTAACCAGGAAAATGTGCTGGGGTTTTCGCAAATATCTGAAAAATGCAATGGATCCAAACACTAAATATCAGTCATATAAATTTCAACATCTAATCATACTTTTTTAAATTGAGAAACAGACATCATTGAAGACTTAAAAAACTAATAGATATAAAAATTTGTTGGCTAAATGTGATAATAAAACATTAAAAATGTAAGTTCTTAATATAGATATTCTTAGTAAATTCAAATTTTTAGGGTTTCACATATCTTGACCTGTTTTTCACTTTTTAAGCCGATGGTGAAATTGGTGTAAATCTGAAGTTGATAATCGAAAACTGGGCTATTGCTTACGTAATTGAATCTCTACTTCTAATAATGTTTTTTACTAAAAAGTTTACAATATTTGTCATTTGTTTGAAGGGGGGGGGGGGTTAATTGTAAGTGAAGTGCATTGTGCGCTTTTTTAGAAAAATAAAAAAAACACTTTATTTCCTTGTCATAAACTCAGTTTATGCTTCCAGCGGATTAAATCATTTCACTCACGATAAAAATTTGAGTTAAGTTAATACTAACGTTTAAATAGATTCTAACGTATTTAAGTGTTCTATAAATGCCATAATGCATCGGAATTGCAAGATTTATAAAATATTAAATTGCTTGTGCACATGTGTTAGCTAATTATTTTAACCAATAAAATATAAAAATTTCTTACCTAAGAAATTTCCAGGAATTCCTATAGCGATTGCTAAAAATAAATACAATATATAGCCATATCTCCATGTTAATATTATTTTCTCATCTACCTGAGATAGAGGTTTAAACCAATTTAAATTATAGTATGTGCCAGTGAATGACGACCCAGACTGGTTCATAACAGGTATTAAAAATATATGAACTCTTCCCGACCAATAAGAAAGGGAATCTAAGCTAATTAAGTCATTATAACAGAGGCCAATTAGCTTAAACGTTTTCAGTAAACGTAAAAATCCACGTTCTTTCCGCCTTTACAAATACACTAGAAAAAATTAATTTGGAAAGTACAATTCGTGTAGATATTATCAAAGTGTAGAATGTGTTACTATATTTGTAATTTGCTTAGAAAATTTTTAGAGTTATTGCTAATCTCAATAGTAAAATATTTGCTTAAATGTTAGCATAAACTTCAAAAGTGAAATATACTAGTTTTTATAAAATCCCGCAGCATTATATCATTTAATTATAATAAATACTTAATTTAATGATAAACCTTGGTTGAAGATACACATGTATGTGAGTTTATTAATTATAAAATACTTTTCAAAATTTGTTTTATATTTTTAGCTGTGACTGATTTACAAGAACGTATCAAATTTGTGTCATGTTGTTACCGCAGTAATAATTCTCCGTTATCAACTTTGCGTCTATATTGTTTGGAAAATGGCATAAAACAACAGCCTTGCTCATCAACGACTTTAATGAGACTTATTCAATGATTTGGGTCACCAGTTCGGGTTGATTACGTTCCTCGCATGGTCGTCCAACCACTTCAGATGAAACAATCTCTTGGGAAAATGAGCAGAAATCAACTCAAGCGTTTGGATTTTGTAGTCTCAGAAACATCTCACACAAAGAAATGTAAACAAATATACAATCCATATTATGTGTCTAAAATACAAGAACTCAAAGAAGTGAAGCAGAATTTAGAAACAGATTAAACTTTCTGAGTAGTTTTTACATCATGCATGCAAACATGATGTCAATTTTCTTAATAGCATTTTGTGTAAGAACGGGGCTAATTTCTTCGTTAATGGGTTGTCTCTACACATAACTGTATAATATGGTATAATGTCAACCTAAAACAGATGGTCTCAACGTTGTTACACCCGGAAGAAATAACGGTTTGGCTGGATTTATTTCAAAGTTTCTGCTTCCTCCATATTTCTTCGAACCAACTGTTACGCTGTACCAAGCCTACAAAGAAAACGATATTTATCTAAAACAAGATTCCAGCAGGATGGTGCAACACCGTCCATAAAAATATTGTGAAGTATTTCTTAACATCGAAATTTGGGAAACAAAATGTTATGGGATACTCTGTCGAATGCTTTAATGAAATCGTAGAATATACATAGACATGAAGCATTTTCTTCATTTTTATTGTAATGTTCTTGGGAGAACAGGGCTGTAAAATATGGGGAGGGCAGAGCGCAATGGCGAATCCTCAAACTTTCAGAGGGGCCGAACCCTTTCTATAAAATGAACTTGGTAGTCTACTATTTTATCATTGACATTGTTTTACATATAAGGTAATAGTTTCTATTACGAATTTTATGTTAATGTGGTTGTCATTTATTTATTTATTTATTTACCTGTGTTTTTTTATTTTAAGTCATTAGGGACGTTTATTTAAATAATTTAGACTGTCATTATAAGGAATTCACTGTTAACCTAATGTAACTCTATGATGTTAGAAAAGATTCCAAAAAATAACTAAATTCAAATCAGTTCTGCATTGCAGGCCTTGCTGAAAATATTATCCCAAATAGCAAACATTTTCGGATAACCAATGGTCCATTAATGAATCAATGTCCAATAACAGCATTTAATTTGCCAAAAATAAACAAAACAAAAAGTATAAAAAATCTTTAAATTCCACAATTTTACAAAGAAATTACTATATTATTATAAATAATATTTGCATTACATTACTTGATTTCAATTTTCAAAATTATTTAGCAGTTTTTTATAACCCATTTATGATGCAACGATCGGCCATCAATGGCTTAACTGTATAGATCTGCCATCTTTCGAAAAAAATATTAATTATAATGATTTATAATTATGCCCAATCAAATTAGATTTTCATAACAACTGCAACTAATTACCCTTCATTAGTTGATAACGCAATCTAGTATGCAATTGTTTGCACCAAGTTGTGCAATCTTTAGGGTAATATGCTATACTTACTTCTATCTGCGCTCTTAACTCAAACAGATTGTACCAAATTATGAATTACAATTTATAATATAATGTTGTTCATCTTTAGTGGACTCCTGATGGGAAGCATGCGGTATTTGTGACCACTGACGCCATCAGTGGCCCACTGATGGACTACTGGCAGCATTAGCGGGCAACCTAATTATTAATTATCGATGGGCAGATGCTTGCAAGTAAACCTCTCTTCAATACTTTGAGTCCTAGATCCTTTTAATATGAAAAATGGAATTGCGAAAAATCTTTCTTGAAATTTTTAGATTGTAAAAAATTATAATATATGTAAATGATGTCAAAATAATTTATGAATTCTTGGGCACCTTGAAATCAACTATTAAATGAAAAATTTATTGAGCAGAAAAGATTTTTCACTATTTCAAATTTCAACTGATTCTTTGTATTGAATATGATTGATAGGATTTCCAAGATACCCTTCAACTACTTATTGAGTTTGTGTTGTTCATGGACTTCTGCCATATAAAATATATCACAGAAGTTAATGTGTTAGTTTAAACTGCAATGTTTGAATTGAACTATTTAGTCATATAAAATTGTTTTGCTTACACATAAAGTAATGCTCTGCCATCAAAAACCTACTGTTTGCCTAAAATGGCCCATTAATGGACAATTATTGGCTTACTAATGGGCCATTGTCGGATATACATCAATAACCCATTAATTCCTCAGTGCTCAGCTGCCATTAGTAGCAAATGCCATATTCCATTAATGATTTCCTATTTTGGATGTGATCTACACCATTATGACAGTATTCAAATGCTACTCAAACCTTGGGGGAAGAATAAAGCCATTATTTTGTACATCATGCAGGCTTTGGTAGGGAACCAGGTACCCATAAGATGCAAATATTACATTACTAGAATATTTGTCTTTTGCTTAGAATTATAGACAACGTTTGTATGTAAGTTTGTAAGTTAGCATAAATGTCCCAATAAAAAAGTTGCGATTATTGTCTGCAACTCCTCATGCTACATTGTCTAGCCATTAAATTCCAGTGCAATATTGTCATCATTTTCATCTCATTTTTTACATCTGGAGATTGTAGGGAAATATAAATTTACTTCACTGTTGGCCGATATTCTTTAATAAATTTCTTTGTGTCAAAATAAATTTGAAATTTAAGGATTTTATTATCATCTAGATTGTTAATAGTGCAAAGAATAATAGATTTAATTGTATCCATTTTATGTATTAAATAGCACTTCTTGAAAATTTTCATGCATATATAAGTCCACGTGTTGTCAGCGTACATTACAATGGAATTTTGACTAGAGCATCATAGTCATTCGTACATGACATGAACAAAAGTAGAATCAACAGGACAACGTTTTTGTATTTGGCATTTCTTTTAGCAATGTTAATTAATCGGAGATTTCCAGATTTACTTTAGAAGTAATTAATATTTGCTGTATTGAAATGATAGGCTTCTAGTTTCATTAATAATAGTTGATGTGAAGTAGAGTCAGATATCACTACATGCATACAACCACAGTATATTCTCATGCCAAAAATTCTTGCCCCGTCGAAAACTTTCACGCTATGCCACTGATTGGAAAAAAGGTGAGCATTTTATAGTGGAACCATATTGTGAATTTGAGACTTAGTGTTGTGGGGATTTGAATGTGTTGTTGTATATGATACTTTATTTTTCCTTGGCTCGATTTTTCATAGATAATTCTTTATTTATGAATATTTTAATAGTGTACTCTTTTAGCAGATAGTATTTAGATATCAAAATACGTTGCCACCATAAAGTGGTGTTGGCCTAATCCTAGTTCAATCACATTTTCCAATCAGATTAAAGTTTTTAATGCTATTTGTATCTATGTTTCAAAAACAAGAATTTTTACTAAATTGTCCCATTCATGCTTTTGATGTGTCTTTCACTTGGCTAAAGTTCTTCAAGTGACATTCACCCCTTTGGGATTGGGCCTAGAAAGCAATAAGTATGAAGAGTACACCCAGGCCAATATGAGATATTTTATCAAATTTGCTAAAAAAGTATGAGGATGTATTCTCTGGTTATGGCAGAGTTAAGGATATANTATATATATATATATATATATATATATATATGAGATACAATTGGATCCAGCGATAAAACCAATAATGCATCCGTCAAGAAGATGTCCTCTTTCATTGATACCTACACTGAAAACCAAATTAAAAGAGCTCTAAGAAGCTAGGATTCTTTTAAAAGTAAATGAAGCAACGTCATAGGTCGGAAGTATGGTCATTGTAGAGAAATCAAACGGTGGTTGAAGACTAACATTTGACAATATAACTGTAAATCAGCAGATTAATCGCGAATACCATTATTCACCATCTAACTCCAAGCTTAGAGATTTTTTCAATGGGAAACGCTATTTTGCAGTTGTAGATGTATTCAATTGCTACTGACATATTCCTCTCACAAAACAATCAGCTTTACTATGCACATTTAATACTCCCTTTGGTCGGTATTGCGGGAGAGGATTACCTTTTGTATTGGCATCAACATCTGACAATTCGCAAAGTATGATCGATAAAGAATTCGGAAATATACAGAATGTCATAGCTATTCAGGATGAAATTTGTATTGCAACTGCTACGAAAGAAGAGCATGTCAAAACACTTAAAGCAGTTTTAAAACACGCATTGGAAAGAAATATCAAATTCAATAAACGAAAAATCCAGTTAATGAAAAGTACAGTTAAGTACATGGGATTTCTTATAAGTGATCGCGGATTTCATCCTGACCAAACAAAAATGGAAGGGATCAAGAAGTATGCAAAACCAAGTGACAAGCAATCTCTACAAAGAATTCTGAGTATGATCAGCTGTCCATCTGAATTTATACCAAATTATGCAGAAGTAACTACTCCATTAAGACACTTGTTAAAGAATGGTTCACCTTTTTCATGGGATCAACAACAGGAGAGTGCCATTAATCGCTTGATCGAACATCTAACGTCAGACCCAGTTCTAGGGCATTTTGATAATACGCTTCCTGTAACCTTACAAACTGTTGCATCAAAGTCAGCTATTGGAGCATGTCTATTCCAGGAAAACAGACCAGTAGACTATGCAGCAAGATCAATGAGCAAGACCTAAGAAAACTACTCGCAAATAGAGAAGGAAATGTTAGCTATTACTTATGCTTGTACGCATTTTCATCAATACACGTACGGAAGATCTGTAACTGTGGAATTGGACCACAAACCGGTTGAAAGTTTGCAACACAAGCCATTATCAACATGTCCTCTGAGAGTTCAACGACTATTTGTAGCACTCCAGAAGTACCCATCAATGCAAATCCAATATAAACCAATTGGAGAAAATTAAACACTAGCTGCACATCAAGGATATCATCCTCATGCGTGGCTGCAGTGTCTATATACCAATACAGTGTCGTCAACAAGTGATTGAAGCTGTACATGTAGCACACATGGGTTAATAAAAACGAAGAAGTTTGCAAAGCAGTTTGTATGGTTGCCAAGAATGTCTACTGATATATAAACTTTCGTAACAAAATGCTCGACGTGTAAAAAGCTCCAAGATCTAAATCAGAAGGAACCATTCATACAACATGAAACACCTCCACTTCTCTTTCATAAAAATGCGATTGATATTGCTGAAGTTTCACACAAAACATTTCTTATATGTGTTGACTACCACTCCAAATATCTGGAAAGTAATCGAATACATGAAAAAATGCAAGTGCAGTAATTGGAAAATTAAAAGACATCTTCTCACAACATGGAATTCCACATTAGATTGTCGCAGACAACAATCCCTTTGGCTCTGCTGAATTTAGGACTTTTGCACAAGGTCTAGATATCATTGTATTATACAGTAGTCCTCGTTATCCACAATCTAATGAACATGGCCGAGAGAGGAGTTAAGACATTCAAAAAGATTTTTCAGAAAAATCATGACTACAGAATGGCATTGATGGACTACAAAAAGACGCCTTTATCTTTCTGTGCATATTTGCCATCTCATCTCAAAAATTCTTTAGCCGACGCCTCCGTTCAAATGTACTTATGGCAAGGAGCGCACTCATATCAAAGGTAGTTTCGCAAACTGAATTTAAAAGAAGCAAAAGAAAATAGAGATTATCACAAGAAAATTCTTGCAATCGACAAACACGTAAATTACAAGAACTAAATCCAGGAGCAAGGGCTCATGTTGTATTGTTAGACAATGCAATTGGAGAAATAATTAGGAAAGCTAAAGCTCACAGGTCTTACATTATATGGATAGACGCCATTTTATTCATTTGGGAAGCCATCCTGAACTTTCAAAGCAAAACACCTATTTTAGTGACATCGATGATATACCTCTACAAACTGAAGACCTTCCAACAGTAGAACGAGAAGATAACTGTAAAGAGAAGGAGATTGAAGATGAAGCTCAAGAATATGCCAGCCTAAACAATGAATACAGAAGAGGAAGAACCCAGCGTATAAAAAAAAACCTCAGTTTTTTGGATGCCTCATTGATTCTCGTCAAAGATTCACTTGACTTATAATTTGAAACGAAGGATGTTGTATTGGTAATAATAATCACTACACATTATATTTACATTGCAACCTGCAACGAATGCTTGGTCAGAGAGTTCATGAGAGCGGTGCTTGTCAAACGTAACTGTTATTGATTGTACATTTTATCTATATATATATATATATATGCTTCACTGTAACTTTACAGTTCCTAATAAAATACAAGTAAACATTATCTTACATGCATAGAATTTTTTCCGTGTTGCTAGTTCTGATGCCTAACAATAACAATAACTACATATATTTCGACTTTAAAGTTGCTTCTTAGTTTTAGAATTAAATTTCATGAAATATTGAGACAAATTTTTTTTCTTTGGAGGCTGTTACTTCTTCAGTAGATTTTTGAGATTGAATGTTACAGGTCTTTCATATTTAGATATGTTGTAAATCATGTTCAGTGCTTAACTTTTTAAATCCCAATTGCGTGCTTGATATCTCTTTGTTATTATCTAAACACTCTTTACTTGATTGCATAAACATTCTATAAAATTTTAGATATCGTGTTTGTTGCATACGCTCTACATGCAATTGCATTTTGGATTTATATTTAACAATATCATGAGCCTTTTTATAATTTTTAACACCTGGAAAAAGGAATTCTTATTATTAACTATAGTAAGTAATTTTTTCCAACTATTCAAGTTACCTCGTATTAATATATTTTCATAATTAGTTTCGTTTTCTTATAAAAATCACATTAACAACATAAAATCAAATAAATAAATAAATAAATAAAGCTTTATTTCCCGCAAAACAAATATGCACTAAAAGTACATAATGATTGAATAGGAACGTGAATGGAGGAATAAGAAGGAAGTAGAAAGTAAAGGAACTAAGATAGTACGTTGATTATAAAGTTAAAGAAATTCGGGTATGGTACCATAGACTAGATATCGAAGAGCTACAGGCACAAAAGTTCGGCTTCGTATTTCTGTTCTGCAATATTTCGTTTGAAATCGATTCTTTCGTATGTTCGAACGTGTGACCATAAATTGATCATGAAGAGGATGTCTTTCGTCTTGTATAATCTTATTCACCGTATTTATGAATAATCTGGAAAATTTATTATTAACAACATTGACTAAGTCTTCCTTACTTATATGTGCTATTCTTCCATACAACTTAAGAGGCTTTCTTAACCTCTTTTTGTCCTTTTCCAACAGACCAGGTACCCAGACCTTGGACGCATACAGGGATATAGGCGAGATGTGAGTTGCAAAAATGTGGAGACTTTGTTTCCGACTCGTATGCAGTAAAATGTTTGCAATCGATTTTATTAAGAAATTGCACTTTTTGATAACCTGATTTACATGCAGGCTCCAGCGTAGGTTCTTCTGGAGAATGACACCAAGATATTTTATCGATTCAGCATAAGGTATATTGTCGCACTTAATGACTGCCGTTTATTAAAAAAAATAAAAACAATACAATTAGACAACATAATTACCATTGATTCTAATAATGTCCTCAAAATGCTTTGCCTCCGTTAGCCGATGACGAACCCATCTAGTAACAATCCAGATTTTCAATCTTCCTTATGAATTCGATGTATCATATTTTCAGACAAATCTAACATTTCAACTAACTCACCTAAAGAAAGGTTGTTGCCATTTTTAATGGCCTCTTCAAACCGTCGTATGCTGTTTCTCCTTAATTCACTAGTCGGTAACCCGTGTGCCGTCTTCAAATTCCTTAACAATTTGTTGAATGCCGCGGACAGAAAGGCAATCGTTTGGCCACGCAGTTGATAAAATTGGATGAATTTCACTACTTTCCTGTTACATCTTCTGTGGGGAGTAATCTTTTCAAACGGCCTTCGAAAGTTTGTAAGAGTGGACGGAACTCTCAATTCGAGGCAGTATGTTTCGATTTTGCGCAACTACTTTCAACCATTGATTGGTGAAAGCCAAATTTTTCAGCAAGATGGGGCACCTGCCAATACCTCCAAGGAGACGAAGACTATTTTCGATGAGAATGGACTGGCACTGTTGCCTGAGTGCCCCGCACAATACCCTGACCTGAACATTATAGAACAAATATGGACAGAATGAAGAGAGGGGTTGCCCAGGCCTCCTCAAAAGACGAAGCGACACTTTGAAAGGCCACGGAGGACGTATTTTACACAATTCCGGACTCGTATATTAAAAAACGCTATGAGCCCATTCCAAGGCGTGTGAATGCGAAAATTCGACCGAAGGGCTACCCCACTAAATACTGACATATGCCTTTAATGTTGAAGGTTATATTTATATCAATAATATTAATATTAAAGATTTTGCAGGACTCAGTTTTTTGTTTTGAAAAATATATTTAGCTGTCTCTATACTTTTTTTCCAACCGATTTTGGTTATTATGTGATTTTGAGACTCTGCACTTAAAATTATTTGTCATATAGACGTTTAAAGGAGTGGGATAGTCGTGGTTAACGTTTGTCTTATCCATAGAAGGTTAATGCTTGTCTCATTCATGAAAGTCTTATAAGTAATGGTTACTGATCGACTGTCTCCATACTTTTTACCAGCACTGTATTTTCATTGACATTGACAAATAACAATTTTTAATTTTGGTCATTCAAATGTATATTATAAAAATAGTATATGTATTTAAAGTTTAAATTCGCTTAAGGCCATGTTTCGACTACGTGATCGGTAGCAAGAGCAGTTACAAAATCAAGTAACATCGCTAATTATCTTGGTGGTTAGACGTGCAGTTTTACCAAAATGTGCCAGATCAAGCGTGACCAATCACATAGTCTAACCATAGCCTAACGTTTTCATTTTTAGAAAATCTAGAGGCGATGGAATTTGGTGCTCAGCAAACATTAAAAAAGCCTTAAACGTGTTGAATATTTGCAAATTTATTTATTGTGTACAATTTTTGTAAAGCATTTTGGTATATAAGAGATTCCTTTTCAGATAATTTTTAACCGTGAGTTAACCTTCTAAAACAAAGGATTGTATTTCTAAATTTATTCTTTTTCCATAATAGTTAATTATTTACAATATTATTTATTTCTTCAAATTCATTAAATAAATTACACCTTACGACGAGATATCATTTTCGACACTCTGTCTAAGACGAAATAAACAATAATAA
>CABFPE010000155.1:971659-990138 GCA_900660155.1 Hofstenia miamia | reverse complement strand
AGAGAGAGAGAGAGAGAGAAAGAGAGAGAGAGAGAGTGAGAAAAGAAAGCCTTCAAAGTCTTTAGTCGGAATTATATTTAAAATGTTTAGAAATCATTAGAATTTCTTAATAATTAGGAATAGCATGGCAATAAATACACTCAATTTGGGTTTTTAGAAATTTGTTAATCCTGATTCTAAAAAGTCGCATGCAAACTAAAAGAAGTGACTCAAGAATTTTCGCGGGTACTGCACTTTCACATATATAGTAGTGATGTGCGGTTGGGGTTTTTTAATGCCCACACCCCGTAAGAATTTACATATTTACCTGTACCTACCAGTACCCGAAATTTTTACCTGTGTCCAGGCAAAGCAGAGAATGAAATTTTCTTTGCAGCTATTACACAATGAAAAATATTCAATAAAATTTTTAACGCAACTTACATTCATTACATTTTTCGACATGTATTTAAAATAGATAATCTTGCATAATGAGGAACGTAAATCTTACCCGTACCCGATAAAGAATATGTACAACCACACGTAAATTTCAATTGACCTTTTTCATCTTAAATATTGTAACTATACTTTAAAAAATATTTTTCATACGATGTCTTATACATTATTATTTACTATTGTTCTAAGTTCACAAAAGAGATGACTATAGTATTCAGAGAAATTTCAGTTAAGCTTTTTATACAGCTTTAATTATCAAAAAGATAAAATGATACTTACAAACAAAATCTCCATACAAAAAGTCATAGTTGAACATTGCAACTATAGTTATGACATTTACAGGTATCCAGGTTATGATGAGCATCAACATTATTATTATAAGTGACTTTGTCATTTGTCGATTTTCCAATTTTCGAGATGAACTCAAATTTCCAGCTAATTCTAAAAAGGAAAATTTACTATCCAGGGAAACGTAATGTTTTAATATTTTGAAGGAACACCGAATTTAATTTTTTTTACTTTATCGATGACATCAATTAACAAACATTGTGAAGACCTGCAAGGGAATTTCGAGTCGCATTAGCCTTACACTAAAATTCAAAAAGATTTCAAAGGAAAACCTGCTTAAAGATCAAAAGAGAGTTGTATATTCCGAAACAAGTAATAAGTGGAGAAACTTTCAGTTTTTATTTTCATTATATTATTTTATTTTAGGTTAGTTTGCAAATTAATTTTTTTATTATTGAGTGCGTATTTATGGTTTTTCACAAAAGGTTACAAATGCTTAATATTGCTTTAAACAAAAAATTCCGAATACAACAAATCAAAAATGGTAAAAATTGTTATTGTTTGAATTTCAAATGTTCAAACAAAATAAAGCAAATAACCGTCCATCGAACTACTTAAGGTTATTTTTTGAGAAGATTAGAATGGACATGTTGCTTAGAATTATTTAGCAAAAGATTGGAAGAGAGAAGCAAAGGTGGAATATGTAAATCGAATGGGCCATTTTCATTAATTATATGCAGGAAAAACAAAATGATATTTTTATATTATAAAATTGTCATACACATCTAATGACAAAATTCTACAATTTTCTTATCATAGGTAGCTTTAAACATTCGGATTACTTTTCATTGCAGTTTTACTCTTATTTGAAAGCAAGATTTAAGTTAAGCAAACTTTGGCTTCTACTGATATGTGCGAACCCATTTCCACATATTGCGCATTGATGTTATTCGAAACCCAACGTATATTTTTCCCAAAATATTTCATTTGTTTGGTATTGATACTATAGAATAATAGTTGATTTTATGAGATTTTTCTTCCAATCATCCCCAAGGCCTATGCTCGAATCCACAAAAGTGGAAATATTCACATGGGTCAACCCGTTTACATGATCTGAGACATGGCACTTAAAAAATCACCATGGAAGCAATATATTTTTTGATTACATTAACTGATTAGTTAACCCATCTTTTATACTCTTATTTATATGTTTGATGAAAAATAGATGATTACATGCAACTGTAATGATATAAATACATGCACGCAAAATATCTAAAAATTACTGGTGGCCTTTTTCCATATCTTATAGTAACACCTCGAAGTAATATAAATAGGTAGCATTAATGAAACCACATAGTAAATTAAGATATTGTACAGCATATGTTTGAAATTGAAAGGTGAACATCGCAATAAAGAATCAAGATCATGGTATCCGTAATTGACAAACGTCATATTTGGAACATCCAATGCAATTACTAGAATCCAAACGATTATAGCAGTTATCAGTGTAGTTTTTGTGCCCATGAATTTGTTGTATGTTGCAGGATAACAGATCTGAAAGTATCTAAATGCAAAAGCATACTTAGTCTAAGAAGCACATACAGACGGTAATTTAATAGCAGTAAAGCATAACCTAGCAAATATAATTTATGATAATTTATTGCTATATTTAATAGTGTATTCAATTTATAATTTAGGTAATATGACTACATGCAACAATACAAGATAAATTATTTGAAAATAACCATTTTATATTTAACAGAAAAAACTTCTCGTTTTAGGTTTGATAACAGTTAATTCTTATAAGTTTATTCCATGTTCTGCATATATGAGGCTTTGGTTTAACTTTGCAATTCTCATTTACACAGTGATTTTAAAATATGTTATATGATTTTTCATTTCATCCAGTTATTTTCTTGAAATAAAGCGACAAGTGAAAACTTTCACATGTGAGACTCAGTTTAGAATGCTTGCCATACTGCATAAGTAAGTCAAAAATTTATCATCTCACTCGTAATCGAGGAAAAACTGAACATTGAATAGGCAATCAACAACTTTTAGCTCAAACCTAGTTTTAAGAAGAACTTAGTATATAAATACATAATTTATGCAAATATTCTTATTTAATGACAAAAAAAGTATTTCCATATTTTCAATCTATGTTCTAGAAGCCTATTAAGAAATTAGAAAATCTTCAATCATTTATAGATTTATTGGTAAACGTTTCGTTATGCAGCTACAAATAGAATTTTATAGTTAAATTCAAATTTCACAGTAATGCAATCACATGATCCACATAAGGTGGCCAGACGTTCTGCTTTAGTAAGGACAGTGCTATTTTTGTGCGGTCCGTTTGAATCTGGGAATAAAATTCAGTGGGTATANATTAGTTAACCCATCTCCTCTATGTTATTATAGATATTTGATTCAGAATAGATGATTACATGCAAGTGTAATGATATAAATACATGCACGCAAAATATCTAAAAATTACTGGTGGCCTTTTTCCATATCTTATAGTAACACCTCGAAGTAATATAAATAGGTAGCATTAATGAAACCACATAGTAAATTAAGATATTGTACAGCATATGTTTGAAATTGAAAGGTGAACATCGCAATAAAGAATCAAGATCATGGTATCCGTAATTGACAAACGTCATATTTGGAACATCCAATGCAATTACTAGAATCCAAACGATTATAGCAGTTATCAGTGTAGTTTTTGTGCCCATGAATTTGTTGTATGTTGCAGGATAACAGATCTGAAAGTATCTAAATGCAAAAGCATACTTAGTCTAAGAAGCACATACAGACGGTAATTTAATAGCAGTAAAGCATAACCTAGCAAATATAATTTATGATAATTTATTGCTATATTTAATAGTGTATTCAATTTATAATTTAGGTAATATGACTACATGCAACAATACAAGTTAAATTATTTGAAAATAACCGTTTTATATTTAACAGAAAAAATTTCTCGTTTTAGGTTTGAACATTGAATAGGCAATCAACAACTTTTAGCTCAAACCTAGTTTTAAGAAGAACTTAGTATATAAATACATAATTTATGCAAATATTCTTATTTAATGACACAAAAAGTATTTCCATATTTTCAATCTATGTTCTAGAAGCCTATTAAGAAATTAGAAAATCTTCAATCATTTATAGATTTATTGGTAAATGTTTTGTTGTGCACTTGCAAATAAAATTTTAAAATTAAATTCAAATTTCACAGTAATGCAATCATAAGATCCACATAAGGTGGCCAGACGTTCTGCTTTAGTAAGGACAGTCCTATTTTTGTGCATATTTAAATAATTACTATTTCAGGACATTGTTTGCCCATTTTTAGGATCCTTGCCAAACATTTTAATATAACAAAGGTGGGTATGCTAAGAAACAAATTAGTTGATCGACTACGTTTAGTTCTTTTTGTAAGAAACCGATTTTCAAAAAGGCAGCATTTATTCTCAAAACATTTTGTTGCAGAACGTTTTGCTTACTTGATTAAGCACTTTAAAAATCTGACGCAGAATGCCCCTTCCCCAAAGTTTATTCATAGCCTGTTTTATTTTAAAAAGGATATTAATTTGCCCTGATTTTTAAGTCTGTCTAATATGTATGACTAGCAAAAGTGCAAAATACAAACATTACATTTCAATTTTTTTTGTCGATGAAATAATGATAATTTTTCACCCCAGTTATGTACTAAATTGTTCCATTATGAATAAGGTTGCATATTTGTTAATTTCATTTCTTAATTGAAAGAATATTTGACAAATACAGTATATATATATATATATATATATATATATATATATAAGCAGTCAAGTTATATATATATATATCGATTATTGGAAAGGAATACTGACTGCAAAAAAATAAGAAAAATCTCCATAATCAAATTAACAAGCAGAACTATAGACTTGCTTTGCTAAAATAGGCTCGTTGTATATCAAATACTGTGCTCAAGCTCGGCTCGTTGACAAGTCTGATATATATACAAGATGGAACATCATAATGCTCCAAATTTAAAACTTTTATGACCACCATAGTATATGGTCAATTTAAGTTGGGTTTGATGCAAAACTATCATTAAAGACTAAAATTCTATTGTGTGTAAACATATTCGAGTTTGTTTATTGTGTATTTATTTATTTAATAGGATTTATACCGCGCTTTTAACAAAGGGCTAAAACAAAGCAATAAAGTAAATATCTCTAGCCTTTTCTTGAACTCCTTGAGCAATGATATTTTTCTTAAATCACGAGGGAGTTTTTATACTCGGTGTCATAAGTCTTGAGACAAAATCATAGTAACAAACGATTAATATCTCAACAAAATGTTGTGCACAATGATGAAAATTTTATAGAAGATAGAAAAAATAGTAGGCAACATAACAAAAGAGTTTAATAGTCAATAGTTTCTCTTCCCGTCTCCAGGCAGAGTCTGAATCTGTTTGGCATAGATTTCATCAAATTTACTTGTGTTTCGCGTTTTATACGTCCACCAGCAGCTTCTATTTCGTCTTTAAGCTGTTGCTCTGTGCTTGGAGACCGCTTCTCAACCAAAAAATATTCCTTATAGGCGAGAGATCCGGAGAGTTAGCTGGCCATTAAAGAATGACGACGTTTTGGTCACTACACCAGTCATGGGTAAATTTGGATGTGTGCGCTCTCCCACCGTCCTGTTGGAGGACCCAGCCTGTTGGATAAAGGGTATTAGCATATTGCAAGAATTCCTGAAGGACCAGGCAGTACTTTCTGCTGTTGATGTGGCCTTCAACAAGGGTTAAATACAAGCCCTTCTCAGATAAAGCGCCACACACCATAACAGACACAGAGAACTTAGGGACAGGTATTTTGGTGCGCTGCTCTTTTCGGGTCCCGTACCTAAGAGTGTTCCGGTGCAAGTAAATCAAACATTCGTCTGTAATAAAGACATTGTCAAATGAACAATGTTGCATTTCCAAGCAAAAATCAACGCGCTTTTTTTGTGTTTGTCTGTCAGGAAAGGCTTGTTTTTCCGCTTGATTTTTTGGAACCCAGCACTTTTCAAATACCTCTGTATTGTTTTTTCTGATAGATTGACACCTCTTTGTTTCTTTAACCTGTCCGCAATCTCTACACCACTTATAGTTGAATGTCTGTTAACAATTTGAGTAATACTTCTCTTGTCATCACTTGTCATTTTTGTTGGTCTCCCTGCTCTTTCTCTGTCTTGCACTGATTCACAGTTGTTTATCGCCGAAATAGTTCTGTAGACAGTGTCTCGAGAAAAACCAGAAGTTTCTTGCAAAATTTTAACGTCAGTATAATGCCGGCGTTGTATAGAATTTCAATCTCTTGTTTTTCCTGTTTAAACACCATTTTTGCGTGACACAATCCAATACAGATAACGAGTTTTCAATCACAGCAGATATAAATGATATCAATTTGTTTCAACACAAGTGTTACACATGGAGTTATGTAGGTTTAAAGTTTGTCTCAAGACTTATGAAGCTGTGAGTACGTTAACAAATGCAAAATGAGTTACATCCTACTCGCAGGTTTCTATGATGATTAGGCATGGTACGTGAATTGTAGTCTTAATCTCAAAATATTCAATTTTTAGAAACGGCTTGACGGGTATTTGATGTATCGGAAAAGTAATGTATTTTTATCAGAAATTGCTTAAAGTATCGTATTTTTCAAAAGTGATCGGCATTATTATCGCAATGATAAACAATATTGGCTTAAAAATTTCTTAGGCATTGTGTAATTATTTATACTAACTTATTCCTATTCACTTTTTCATTTCGCTATTTTTAGTAATAATAACCATTTGCTATTTGCAAATTTTTCACTTTGGAAATCCAAAGTTTAATTTAGTGTGTTAAACTTTTAGTTTAGATAAAGTCTTTATCTTAATTAAAATTTATTCATTAGTTGGAATTCACACTGTCAGTTTTTTATATTTAGAAATGAATTAGAGTTTCTAATATAATTAAATGAATATTGCAGTTCATATTACAAAAATAGAAATCAACAATTTTTGTTTTTTACTATAATCAAGAGAGCAATTATATAAGAAATATAGTGAGTACATTAGCTAATAGTATATTGAGGCATATTAGCTAATATGCAACCTCTACTTCTATTATAAAAATTTGTTCAATAGCAACTAAGTGCTAGATACCTAAAACAATACATTGTTTATTATAATTATGAAAATACTTTTGTCGTTATCGGTTTTGTTTTTTTATTGGTAGCATCAATTTTAAAAATATCGTTATCGTCAGTGATATATCAGTATCCGATAAAATTCCCTGGGCTAGAGCCTTACTTATACGATCTTAAGCGGTAACATGGACACGGATAGAAAAATTCAAAAGTTCAAGAAATGCTTTAAATCAAACCTAATTAAAATTGATCCAATATTTAGAAAGTTATTAATTTTTTCAATTTTTAACACTGGGACGTTCCACTCTGCATATATACATTTTATATTATATGTCTTCACTCCCCAATAACCATGTTTAATTTAGGTAAACAATAATCGAAGTTGGAAGAATGGTCATGGCCACCCTAGATCTACATTATTTTGATATTGATTCTGAGATCATCAGTTTTCTACATAGTTTCAGAATATCTCTCAAAAATCAACAGTTTTTTCGCTTAAAATAATAAGGTACTCGTTTGTCAAATTTATTTACAAACACATCATTTTTTTCCTTAGCCGGTTCAACATGAATTGTGACTATATTCATTTAAGTTTCTGACGCAGTATTACTCACGACAAAGTTAGAATTAACCTTTTGCCGATGATCAAATCACCCAACATCTGTACTTGAAATGTTCGACACTAAGATATTTTAAATTTGTTTTCAAATATATTTGCAATATAATTATGTTTTGCAATGAACTATTTTATTCAAAAATTTGAGACAACAAATTTTAATAATTTGTTATTTTAATACTTCTATCGTGGATGTTGAGTTGGGAGATTTCATTGAATATATTTGCTGAAATGTTAATATTCTTTAAAAAAGTAAAAATTTTGTTGGAGGTTCTCCATTTTGGTATTCATACTTCTTAAATAATAACTTATTTGATCTAAATAATTCTTGCATATAAAATATTCAATTTCTTTGAAAATATGAGGTTTTCTGTAATAGTTTATGTTAAATTCAGCAAATTTCTAAAAAGTGTATGAATTAAGGTTTTTCTTATCAAATACCATATATTATGAAATTAAGCCTATCTGACTCATAACCACTTCCATGTTCATAAAGTTATCAACGTTTATTTGAAAAACATTGTTCCGCTCGGCTTTCATTGCTCTTTTACTCTATCAAATATCACTTCTGGTTTACATAGAACTGTTATAAATTAATTTTGCAAAAAATATTTTTTTTAATTTTAGAATTGTCTAAATTTAAACTTTCAAAGCACTTACACTTAAGAATAAGTTCTATTTTGAAAGCTCTCAAATAAATTTCATAATTATGAAAGTCCATATAATTTTCCCACTTATTTATAAAAAACTTTAAATTTATTAACTCAAGGTCATTACTTACTAACAAAACAAAATATGCATTAAATCTATTAGCCATTACTTAACATTTTTTTTACTTTAAAGGAAATCTTTGTGCTCAAAGTGTAGCGAATTCCATAATTGTAGAGTTAGCGATATTCAGTAAATCGAGCAACAATATCAAAGCATATTCAAATTTTCACAATATTAAAATTAATCTATCAAATAATATAACTGAATTGAGAATTCAGCCTCATTATTGCTTTTCTTCAAGTGAATTTTTGAATTAATTATTGTTTTATATGAATCTTTTTAAAATTTCCAGCAGTATTTGAGAAATCAGTTTAATTTATGTAATTCTTTGAAATTTTTCAAATTTAAAATTATGATTTTACTAATATAAATGAATAAAAAATTAGCGATTACTGCGAAGCAATAAGAACCTCATAAATAAAGCATTCCATCGTTACCAAAATGAATATTGACACATTCATTTGTGTATATTAACTAAGTTATTTCTTCTAAAATAGATATACTTAATCTTTAGTAAAATATCGAGATTAAAGGGAAAACACATATCTACACAGCGGCAATCAGTGAAAATTAATTCAAAAGGGTCCACCTACAGGCATCCGAACCTGTATAATGCTTGAGGTATTTTGCAGAGTTAGTTAATCAACACATCCATTTACACTATTTGAAATGCTATATCATTTTTAACTTAATTTTTCCAAATATTTAACACATATAATCTACATGATATGTGATACCAATAACCAAAGACTCGAATTTTCAAAAGCGATCATCACATGATCCTACCAATACAGAGTGTTTTTGTAAATGGATCATTTTAATCCTGGAATGAATACATGACAAGTACATATTTTGTATGAAACAAAAGCAAGCAATAAGTCGAGACCTTAGCATTCTAATCGAAATGATTTCGATTACATGGTTTTCGGCATAGCCTCAAAATTAGCTCCTCCTTTCTGGATTACTGTTCAATAATGCAAATAATTCCAAATTATAAATACAAAAAAGTATCTGTCCTGAATGCATCAGGGGTAACTTAGACTTGGCATATGAACTGCCTATTGTACCCAAACATCCTTCTAAAATACCATATATCTGATTCTTTCAAATACCGAAATCATTTGGAGGCTAATTGACTCTGAGAAATCTCTGAGGTGCTCATTCGCAAAAGCTGGTTTTATACGTTTCAAAGTTGTAATCGAGACAAAAAATGTGACCCGGTGACCCATAGGACCCTGATAAGATTTGACCAGATGACTTGGAGTAACCATCTTTTAGAATTTAAAACGCTGCTTGCAGAGTTTTGTCAAAAGTATACTTGCACAGACATTTACAAGGCCTTCATGTGGCACTGACTTCGAACGCTCTTCCTTGCATCATAAAGACATGGTTCTAACATCTTTCATGATCTACGATGTGAAAATATAAAATATCGAAATACTTTTTATGAAGCAAAAATGTTAAATAAGTCCTGATCATCACTCGTAAAATATCGGTTTGTGAAAGATTCTTCTATTTGCAAATACTTTAAATCTAATATTTTAACCGCCTATTAATGGCAAAAATTTGAACTTAAATCTAAATCGAATTTTAATGACTTGATATATATTTAATATTAACCAACTATACAAAATATGGGCTTACAAAAAAACAGAAACCAAATCCGAATGCTAGTACGCAATGGCGGCTACTGAAATTTTTAAAAAAAATAAGCTCGGAAGCTAACAAATAGTGTAAAGTACATAATTGACATTTCTCACAGGAATTCTTCCATTGTCAGATAAACAGCTAATTTTTCATGTGCATTTATAGTTTTTAAACGCAACTTAACATAAATGTTCTTGCTTTATAAGCTATTATGTAAATCACATTATATTTTGGATTCGGATTTGCAAATGCATTGTGTAGAATCATCACCCAGGCCAGGATGTGGATTTAACAATGGTAAATCGCTCCGTTGTTTTACAGATTCCCATTGCGGGAAATAAGAAATAACCAATATTAATTTCCATCGATTACTAATAGCTAACTAATTACTGTTTAGGTAATCATCGATTCCAGTTTGCTATTGGGCATCAGCCCGACGCCAGATCCGTTCTGACATTCCATCTCGTGATGTTTCCAGACACCGTTGACTCAGCTCAAACTCAAGGAGGAAATCTTGTTATGTGTGCCTTACTTATAGGTGATCAAATAAACATGACAATTCGACTTACTCTCATTCTCACTGTGTAATGACGTTTACTAACATAAACTAAGAATACGAATTGACATAAACTGCTATACAAACGATTAAAAAAACTTATATACAACTAATAAATAAAAAGCAGCTTCCTAACCTACATACATATAAGAATAAAATACAATAACTAATCATTTTATATATTCAGTCTTTTATCAGTCATTTATAGTCAATAAAAATTTTGATCTAAAATGAGATATATAAGTAATCCTAGTGTTGGCTACTTCGCCTTTCTCGAATTTGTTACTACATGTAAATTGAGTTCAAACGATAGCGAGCTAAGCGCAATTANCTGTTTAGGTAATCATCGATTCCAGTTTGCTATTGGGCATCAGCCCGACGCCAGATCCGTTCTGACATTCCATCTCGTGATGTTTCCAGACACCGTTGACTCAGCTCAAACTCAAGGAGGAAATCGAATTTTAAAGACTTGATATTTATTAAATGTTAACCAATTACAAAATGTGGACTTACAAATAAACGAAATCAAATCGGAATGTTAGTACGTTAGTGGCGATTTTTGAAACTTTTTTAAAAAATTAAACTCGGAAACTAACACCTTGTGTGAACTACATATTTGACATTTATCACAGGAATTCTTCGATTGTTGAAAAACAGCAAGAGCTTTTCATGTGTATTTATTGTTTTTAAACGCAACTATTAACATAGATATTCTTGCTATGGAAGCTATTATGTAAATAACTTTATATTTTGGATTCGGATTTGCAAATACTTTGCTTGAATATTCGGATTCGGATTCTAAATAAAACAAGTAAATTCTTCGGATCCTAATACAGAAACAAACGAAAATTGACATAAAATACTTCTGAAATCATTGAAACTAATTAATGCAATGAGTACATAATAATTATCCTGAAATTATTGAAATGAGCCCATTTGTGAAAGTTATTTCACAATTTATTTGTTTATTTAAATGTTACCCGGTGACCCAGTAGATTCTCGTAAGGCCTAAAGAAAAAATTTACACGGTGATCCTGCTGACCCGCAAACAAATCCCTGAACGGGCAACCCGGTGAACCAGTTGCAACTCTGATACGTATTCCCTTAATAAAAAAATAGTGTGATTAGTGTAATATAGATTTGAGCAAATCATAATTTTTGCGCTCTTGATATAAATTTTAGCAAATCACAAATTCCCGTACGTATACATTCTGCAAATGTACACGAGATAAAATATATGAATATCTCTGCTACACACCTGTAAAATCCCATGAAATTCCATGCATTACTCAGATATTAACAAAAAAAGATGACCCACTTTAAAGAAACACCCTGTAGTTCATGCTAAATAACAAGATCAATGACCTCTGGTCAATTTTTCCTAAGCAAATGTATGCATTGAATGTTCTTACCTGTAGACTGCAAACATCATTAAGGACCACAATGATCCGTATATGCAGCCAAAATTGAAGATTGCTGTCACATCACAGATCCATGTCATGCGAACTGATAATCCACCGTAAAATTGTGTGTAGATGTTGACGATATTGGATATTTGCACACATGTATCAAACAATGCAATATTAACCAGGAAAATGTGCTGGGATTTTTGCAAATATCTGAAAAATGCAATGGATCCAAACACTAAATATCAGTCATATAAATTTCAACATCTAATCATACTTTTTTAAATTGAGAAACAGACATCATTGAAGACTTAAAAACTAATAGATATAAAAATTTGTTGGCTAAATGTGATAATAAAACATTAAAAATGTAAGTTCTTAATATAGATATTCTTAGTAAATTCAAATTTTTAGGGTTTCACATATCTTGACCTGTTTTTCACTTTTTAAGCCGATAATGAAATTTCATCTAAAGAAATTTGAATCATTTTAATTGCACACCACTAAGCGGAGGAAAACTAAATTGATTTGCTTCAAAATAAGTGTTGTGCGATAATTCCATTTGCAAGTTCATTACATGCTTTACAACCAAGTGAAATAGCACGATTAAAATAAGAAGGCTTAGTCAGCAATAAATAATCATAGATGGTTTTATAGATTAATAGGTTTTGGTGTAAAACGTGTTTGAAATAGATACTTTCAATTTTTCTATTGACAAATCGACGTCGGTAATAAAATTTTTAAAACTCCTTGCAAGTTCTTTAAGAGATCAACAACATAATATGCAATTGTGGAATGTCAGAGAAAACCTTCCTGACAGGGATTGATCATAGATGGTTTTCTAGATGATAAAGAAACGTCAGAATTTATTATTTCATTTTCTCAGTAATGTATTAACATAGTAAATTTCATACGCGCGAAATTGAAGATAATATTTCTCAGATTATTAAATGACCCTAATTTCTTCCGATGAGAGACTATCCCTACTCTTTCATAAATAACTTTACTCAAACTGTACTTAATATTAAAATTATAATTAGAAGTTAAGCAGAATCGTTTCCTAATATGGGTTTAAATTTAAAAACTTTTAGAAAATATATAAATTCTGTATTTGCCTTAGCGTTTGGTTTGGTCCCGGGATGTCAGGATATCATAGAATGTAGTTAGGAAATGCTAAAAACCTTTAAAAATATATAAATCTTGCTTTTCGTTTTTTTTAAGTTGGTCTCTGGAGGGCAGGATATCATAGAATGTTAATGGAAAGTCCTGAGAAATCATGAATTATGCAACAACTAGTGATCCTAATGTACGATCAGTTTATCATTTCAATATCGTAATATCGTAATGACGGGTTCAGGCTAAATATGTTAATGCATCATTGCTTTAATGTGGGTAGTAAGAAACTAAAACAATCGTGAATTATTAAAAAATTGACTATTAAATTGGTTTTAAGCTAGGCGGAATCGCTTTCTAATATAGTTTTACATCTAAAAACTTTTAGAATTATATAATTTTATATTTGCCAAATATTTGGATTGGCGCTGAGATGTCAGGATATTATAGAAAGTATGTAGAAATAATATGAAATCACGAATTATTCAATAAATTATGATGCAACTTTGAGATTTTTCTTTCAAATCAATATCGGAATGCCGAATTCAGGCTGAATATATTACACAGATACATATAAAATATAATGCTATATATAATATGATATATGTGGTACATTCACGATGCGCCTTGACGCAGAGAAATTCCTTGTTTTTAATATTATCCTAATGCAGTATGATCTATATAAAAGCCACGAGGCGCCTTTGCATCGAGAACTTTACTTGTTACATAATATATACTTTTGGTAATTAATAATAGTGGTCTATTACGTAATAGTTTTGCAAGTTTATTTTTGTCGTAAAAGATGTTGTAAACAACAAGAAAATTTGACCAAAATTCATTAGATAAATGTTTACTAAATTAATACACATGTGTTGCCATTCTTTGTGTTATTCTGCTTTCTATTGTTTCTATATAGATAAAAACAAAATGCCCATATTGCTCTAGTTACATTGCAATTTATGTTTCTTCCATGGTTGCGCATTAAATTATGTTCATTTCACTGTTTAAACTGCGCACATACATTCAATAAAATGAAAAAAGGGTAAAACAATGTCTGATTTTTTATTGCCTAAAAAGTGCGATTTTGTCAAAGGGAATCAACGTAAAATGGGTTTGGCAAAACTCTACTAACCATATGGCGAATACATTAAAACGAAAAAAGTTAAATTTCCCGTAGATATCTCATCAGGAGATTAAGCAATGGAAATTGTGTGTAAATTTGAATTTTTATTTTAGCAAAACGATATTTACAATATTGCGCTCATATACATGTATTTCAAAGAAACAATCAAGAAATTTGCGTATGTTTTTGCTCAATCGATTGGACTACAGTAAATGACTGTAATTTGAATTTTGTTTGTTGAAAGTAGTCTTTAAAATGTGTGTTTCTTTTCCAAATTAATTGAGAAATGCTTGTTCAAAGTAGCAAATGTAATAATTCGACTTTGCAAAAGAGATGAGTTCTTTAAAAAACAAATATCTCTACTTTCAAGTTTTATGTCAATTCCGACTGACATGGGGCAGGGACCCACCCACGATAGTGATCATTCTATGCTCACTTTTATTACTTATTTCAGGTTCCAATGTCCACTATTTAAACTTCTTTCCAATTCAATATTTTTCCTTTTTCTATATTCTACTTATCTCTATTCTTTTTCAAACTTTCATTTCTTCATTCAAAACCTCAAACTCTGTAATCAAACCCCCCTCTTTGTCCAGTTATCTCGAATAAATTATTCCAATTTCGACGTATTTCAAGTAGGTGTTATAATATCTTCTATCTGAAACCTCTATCAACAGACAAAATCACTACTTTAAGTTTTGCATAATTTAGTAAATCTATGTACTCTTCACTTGATTTGAAGGTTATGCCTCTGTTGATTTTAATCTGATTTTTAAATATTAATTATCTTTCTTACAAGCATCTCTAATTCTACAATAAAATTCATTAATTAGATGTAATTTATATTCTTACATATACTACTTTGAATTGAAAATATTTTCTATTTTTTTGCAAAAAAATCTAGCCTGAATACAAGCATTGTTTAAATAATAATAAATATATTATAATATTAAATCAATCGTGTCATATATGCTACATTACTTTGAGGATTATTTGCTATATAAAAAAGTGCTTTGTAATTTATAAATACTGGTATATTATGCAATAGTTTTTTTTAATATTAAAACTTGTGAAAGAGCTATTGAAGTTCTCCAGGATGTTGTAAAGAACTTGCAAATCAGACGAAAATATATTGTTTCTAGATAGACATAAACAAAGTGTAAATCTGAAGTTGATAATCTAAAACTAGGTTATTCCTTACGTAATTGTAACTTCTAATACTGTTTTTTACTAAAAAGTTTACAAGTGTATTATAAATCTCATAATGCAACGGAATTTCAAATATTAAATTGCATGTTCACATGGGTTACCTAATTATTTTAACCAATAAAATATAAAAATTTCTTACCTAAGAAATTTCCAGGAATTCCTATAGCGATTGCTAAAAATAAATACAATATATAGCCATATCTCCATGTTAATATTATTTTCTCATCTACCTGAGATAGAGGTTTAAACCAATTTAAATCATAGTATGTGCCAGGGAATGAAACCACAGACTGGTTCATAGCATGTATTAAAAATATATGAACTCTTCCCGACCAACAAGAAAGGGAATCTAAGTTAATTAAGTCATTAAAACAGAGGCCAATTAGCTTAAAAGTTTTCAGTAAAAGTAGCAAGCCACTTTCTGTCCGCCTATACAAGTACATTAGACAAAATATTTTGGAAAGTACAATTAGCGTAGATGTTATCAAAGTGTAAAATGTGTTACTATATTTATAACTTGCTTTGATCATAGAAAATGTTTAGAGCTATTGCTAATTTCAAAAGTAAAATACTTGTTAAATGCTAGCATAATCTTCAATGTTTATTGGTTGAAGCAAGGTGATACTAAACCTTGATTGAGTTTATTAATTATAAAATACTTTCAATATTTGTTTTATATTTGTAACTGTGACTGATTTACACGAACGTATCAATTAGTGTCATGTTGTTAGTGTTACCGCAGTAATAATTCTCCGTTATCAACTTTGCGTCTATATTGTTTGGAAAATGGCATAAAACAACAACAATGCTAATCAACAACTGTAACGAGACTTATTCAATAATTTTGGTCACCAGGTCTGGTTGATGACCTTTCTCCTACAGGTCGCTCAACCATTTCAGATGAAACAATCTCTTGTGAAAATTTGTTTGGATGAAAAGAAATTTACTCAAGCGTATGGATTTTAAAGTCTCAGTAACTTCTCACGCAAAACAAATGTACCAAAATAAACAATCAATAAATTTTCCGTCATTGCAATATAAAGCCATATCACGTTTGTAAAGTACAAGAACTCAAAAAAGAAAAGCGGACTTTGGAAACAGATTACGCTTTGCAGAGTAGTCTTTACATGCATTCAGACATAATGTCAACTTTCTTAGTAGCATTTTGTGTAGGAACGGAGCTAATTTTTTCGTTAATTGGTTTCTCTCTACTGTATCTGTCACCGGAAACAGAAGGTCCCATCGTTGTTGCATCCAGAAGAATTATGAGGAATTCACTAGTAACTTAATGTAGCTCTATGATGTTAGAAAATTTGCTAAAGCTTAATTTAAATTCCAAAAAAATAATGAAATTCAAATCAGTTCTGCATTGCAGGGCGCTGCTGAGGATATTATCCCAAATAGCAAGCATTGTCGGATAAGCAATGGTACATTAATGGGTCAATGTCCAATAATGGCCTTTCATTTACCAACCATAAAAACAAAACAAAAAGATATAAAAATCTTAAAATTCCATAATTTTACAAAGAAATTATTATATTATTCTATACAATATATGCATTACATTAAATCTTGATTTCTATTTTCAAAATTATTTAGCAGTTTCTTATAACATATTAATGGTGCGACAATGGTCCATTAATGGCTTTACTGGATAGATCTGTCATCTTGCCAAGAAATATTAATTATAATGATTTATAATTATGCCCGATCAAATTATATTTTCAGAACAAATGAAACTAATTACCCTTCAGTGTTGATAACGCAATCTAGTATGCAATGATTTGCACCAAGTTGTGCAATCTTTAGGATAATATGCTATACTCACTTCTATCTGTGCTCTTAACTCAAACAAATTATACCAAATTATGAATTACAATTTATAATATCATGTTGGCAATCTTTAGTGAACTGCTCGTGGAAAGCATGCGGTATTTGTGACGTCATCATCAGTGGCCCACTGTTGGACTACTGGCAGCATTAGCGGGCAACCTAATTATTAATTATCGATGGGCAGATGCTTGCAAGTAAACCTCTCTTCAATACTTTGAGTCCTAGATCCTTTTAATATGAAAAATGGAATTGCGAAAAATCTTTTTTGAAATTTTTAGTTTGTAAGAAATTATAATATATTTAAATGATGTCATAATAATTCATGAATTCTTGGGCACCTTGAAATCAACTATTAAATGAAAAATTTATGATTGAGCAGAAAAGATTTTTCACGATTTAAGAAAGTATTATTTGAAAATTTTAAATGTTTGCTAAATTTGGCAGATTATAAACAGGATATTCTTTCAAATTTCAACTGATTCTTTGTATTGAATATGATTGATAGGATTTCCAAGATACCCTTCAACCACTTATTGAGTTTGTGTTGTTCATGGACTTCTGCCATATAAAATATATCACAGAAGTTCATGTATTTGTTTAAAGTGCAGGAACTATTTTGTGAATTGGAGACTTAGTGTTGTGGGAATTTGCTTATGTTGTTGATGTTGTTGAATATTGTAATAGTGCACTCTTTTTGCAGGCAGTATGTAGATATCAAAACTCGTTTCCACCATAAAGTAATGTTGGCTTAATCCTATATCAATCACATTTTCCAATCCGATTAAAGTTTTTAATGTTATTTGTAGCTGTTTCAAAAACAAAATTTCTACTAAATTGCAACAGTCCCGCTAATGTTTTTGGGGATCTTTGAATTGGCTGGAGTTTTTTCAATTCCATATATAGCGATGGTTTGTGTGCGTAGAAATTTTTCCGTGTTGCTAATTCTGACACTTAACAATAACAATAACAACATATATTTTAACCTTAAAATTGGTCCTTAGTTTTAGAAATAAATTTCTTGAAATATTGAAACTGATGTTTTTTCTTTGGAGGCTTTTACTTCTCCAATAGATTTTTTGAGATTGAATGTTACAGATCTTACATATTTATATATGTTATAAATGTTCAGTGGTGTAACTTTCTTAATCCAAACCACGTGCTGGATATCTCTTTGGTATTATCTAAATACTAATTACTTGATTGCATAAACATTCTATAAAATTTTAAATATTCTTTACTTGATTGCATAAACATTCTATAAAATTTTAGATATAAAGTTTGTTGCATACGTTACTATAATAAAAAAAAAAGACAA
>CABFPE010000155.1:943943-956316 GCA_900660155.1 Hofstenia miamia | reverse complement strand
GCCCCGTGGCTGCCTTGATCTAAAGCCTATTACTAAAAATTTTCATGAAATTACATTAATGCTAAATATTATTAAAACTCAGTTTACAATATTTTTGCCAAAGCAAATTAGAAGTATTACATCTAAGGTAACATTGAAAATAGAAGATCATGCCATCCAACAAAATGAAACAGTGAAATAATTATTTGTAGAATTAAGTCAAGAACTCTATTTCAACGAATTAATTTCAAAGAAAATTGAACTGATGAACATTAGAATAAACTTTGAGATTAGGCGATTAACAAAAAATATACAATTTATAAATGCATTTGTAACCAGTCAATTTACAGGTGGATGTCAACTTTTAAATAGCTTAAGTATTTTCAATAGTGATAAAATAATGTATCCTTCAAACGAGCAATCAGTAACAAACAAAATTCTAGTAAATATTTACAAAAATACGACTTGGTAGCACCTAAGTATTTCATTAACTTTACCAGCTTACTAATCTTTTACAAACACTTCAATAAACTTGCAAATTTTTCAAATTTACAAAATGTTAACCTTAACTTCAACTCAAGAACATTAAATTGCAAATCACAAATTTTATGCAAATAAAAAATATAAGAAAATTCTTTCATATTTAATGTCGGCCGACAATATTTAAGTGTTTAAGAGAATATTGTGCAACTCTGGCTTAGTCGTAAGATATACTTACTCAGCAACGGCAATAATCGCGTAGAAAAAGCGTGGCCATACACGTCACAAGCTTGGACAGTAGCCAACTACGTAATTCAATTTTCTTTAATCAGATGCATTTGAAACTTTTTAAGAAGTGCACAGCAAGCTAGACAAATCGATTTCGTTTCTCTAAATTTAGAATGTTGCACTTGCAGCACTTAGTCTTTCAAAAACCGTTGCCTTAAGAGCACTCAAATTAAAGCGTTTTTATGAAAATCCATTTATTTGTAGCAAATATTTATTTTCTGTAGGCCATTAGTTTCAGGCCATATGAGCTGTGCATTGCATGTATTAGTTATTACTTATTAAAACAATTCAACACTAAGCATAAACTATCTATTCAATTTGAATCTAAATTAGTAAATCTAAAGAGGTGCTACATTTTTTGCTTGTAACTTATGACGATTTTCACTAAATATTTTTCCTAAATATTTAAAAGTCAGATTTAAGTGAAATTCCAATACGCTTCAAATCACGAAGCTGTCTAATTTTTTTAAACCGTTCAAATATACATAGGGTTAAAAAAATACTCAAATCATACGTTTAGGATTGAATAGAATAATAGAAGAGTTTGTAAACTATTCTAAAATTTGGTCATAAGATTTTGTAGCCAAATTTCCAAAATCAGGTTGAGCTTCTTAGTCTAGGGTTTGGATCGGATTAGAAAGTCTCACATTGATTACAACTATGTTGTAAATGTAATAGAAAAGGTTTTGGAACCATGATTTTTATCAATTAGTCAAATTATTAATTTCTTTCACTTGTTTTCCAAAATTAATTTCCACTTAGATTTTAGATAATTTTGACATATTTTAACTTTTTATGTTTTAAGCTAATTTCAAAAAGAATAGATAAATTGTTTAAAAATAAACTAAGCGTGCATCAATCAGGTGAGCTGCATTGATATGAAAATTTTAATTGATTCAATAATGAATTTTGAAAGTATATTTTTAAAGCTTTAAGCCGATCCATGCTAGTAGTATACGACACACTGATATCCATGTTTATGATGAATGGCTTCTGAAATCTTCTACAAAATAGAAGAGCTCACAATTTCGAATTAAAATATCGCAATCTATTTTTTCAAAAGCACATTTGATTACGTAACCATTTTTGCATGAAACATGAAAAACACTTTCTTATGAGGAAGTGAAAAACTAAAAAATCTAATTTTACAAACCCAATTAAAGATCACATTGTTCCATAAGTGCAGCCAAAATTGAAGCTTGCAGATACCTCCATATCCATCTATCTCGAACAACAAGTCCTCCATAAAATTGTATGAGATGTTGACAATGTTGTATATTTGAACACATGTATCATGCAACACAAATATTTAAAGAAAGCAAAGGATCCAATTACTAAAGAATTTGTATATAAACTTGAATATATAAAAATGAAACTGATATAATATGTGAGATATAAATCTAAATCTTGACTCGCAAATTTCCATGTTTTCTATTACCCGAACTGCAGTTGGACTATATAAATCTCATTTGTCGATCCATCATGGAACATAAACGGTAAAAAATAATAGATCTGAGTCGATTCATGTTCTATCGTGACCCGTCACTTGAAAATCAAACTGTCTATTTACATTAAAATAGTTTTTCATTTGCTTTAGCCCATTAAGTAATGATTGAACTTAGCTTATCTCTAAATTGTGAGTATATTATTCTATTATGCCTCCACTGAAAATGTGGGACCATCTATTTCCAAATTGAATTAATGTACTATTTAGTGCTAAAAGATACTTTGAATTTACGCAACTTTAATAAATTAAGCAATGAAACCTAAAGTACTAATTAAGTGAATATTTTGAAATCGGACATCCCAGATAGAAATTTGTGGCTATCTCTCAAAATACAAGACTTTAGATATTTTATAATCTATATTATGGGCAAAATTTTTTATAAAAAGTAATGCATTAAATTATGCCAATTACGTGCAAAAAAAGTTTCTGTCTAAGCTATTTCAGACAGAGGCCTGGACCAATTTAAAGCATAGTATGTGCCATTAAATGAAAAGACTGACTGATTCATTATGTGGTGTAAGCATTAATGAAATCATCTCCACCAATAATAATTCACTCATTAAAATATAACCAAACAGCTAAACGCTTTCAGTAAAAATATACTAGAAAGTTGCTAAAATATATATTATTAGAAATCGTTTTTATCATTTGATTTTGAAAATTGAATCGCTTCCATTATGTATATTTTGCATTGATGATAGAAGATCTCAAAGTGCTTAAAATTGATTGGTGTTATAATTTTTTTATCATAAGGTAGCCATCACCCAATAAAGAATAAAACGTTTTATGCCCGTCTTATAATGGTATAACACGTTGTAAGACGTCTTAAGGTACGTCTTCTAAACCTCTTATAAAACGCCATTTCTAAACGCTGCTGAATGTCATCTACTGTCCACCAAATGATGCTCTAAAACTTCTTCTAAACGTCTTCGAAACCATTTTAAGCGTTTTAAAAGACGTCTTTACACCTGACATAGATGCCATTTCTAAACGTCTTCTAAACCATTATAAGACATCTTCTAAACGATTTATTGTTTATTGGGCAATGTTTGCGGAGAATTAAAATTATGCAAAACTACATTAAGGTTAATAATTTTTTTGGCCTAGTTCCACATTGCAAATATGACCCTTAGTAACATAAGCTATTTCTTACATTTTGTAATGACTTATATAAAAAATATTCGGCCCAGGCCAGCCGATTTCTCTTGAGACCTTTTAGCGAATCTAGCGCGCGCCAGTGTCGTTAACCTTTCAAAAAAATCAGCGAACTAAAGGTTCGAAAAGCATTTCTTATGTGCTTTTGTCATATCATGGATGTACATAACACGAAGAGGATACGGTCCTATTAAAGCTTGTCTGTGTCAGATGGATTGCAACTGTGACTTTTCACACTGTGTGACTCAATGTGTTTGGACGGTCTATCTACATTTGGTGTTAGTCGTTGCTCCAATGGTTCATACCCTTATTAAGACCTGAAAATTAGGTTTTGAAACTCTTAAAAGCATGGGAAGTTTCATAGGAAAATAGTTAATTTTCCATGCACTTCAGGAACCGCAATACACTTTAGTACGTTCACCAATGGATTTGTTTTCAAATTTGTTTTGCCGTTTAAAAAGATACAGGCTGTTTAAGGTTAATTATTAAGTGACATTCTGAAAAAATGTTTGGAATTTTTTGAGTGACTAACATTTTATAATAACCTAACTTTGTTTACAAATTTAACTTGCCTCTTTAATAAATTTCATTGCTTGAACCATTAGTAACAAGCCTAAAATATATAATAATGGGAAGACAGTGCTTGAAATTTGCCAGTCAGTCATCAGTTTTTCAATAAGAATATATTAATAACTTTCTTTTCTACGCAAGTTAGGTTTCATAACAAAACATTTATTGTAGTATTTTCAGTGCAGAATCTGGCTCAAAGATTCTATTTGCAGCATTTCTTTAAAACTTTTTCATGAGTTTTAAATATATTTTCTACCTGGATAATCCCTAAGATTGTTAAGATAAATCACTTTTGCAAAATTCCTTTTCTTGTTCAATGAGTATTTATGTCAATGGCATTTACAGGAGCAAAACCGAAAGTAAATATTTGTCAAAAATCACTTTGAATAATTAGTATTCTTAATCTCTTTTATAAAATTGTGTAACGGAACCAATTGACGAAACTTAAAGTAATAACAGTTGCAGTGAGTCAAAATATTATGCTATTTGAAAAGAAAACGTCCATTTTCAATAATATGTTTGGCTTACTATGATTTTTAAAAAAGCATGCAGTTTCATTTTTCTCTAGTTACTCTTCATTTCTATATACAAGATTTTCAAACTGATACGGAATAGCTAAGCACCCCTTCTATGTGAAAGAATGTAATACTTTTGATTGAGGGGATACTGAAAAAAGTTTTGCTTTACAAAATTTAAATTACTTAACACATACGTTTTGGGAGGAAATATCAGTTTGCAGCTAACTCTATGTACTTGACTATAAAACCAATAACTGTAGCATGCTTATGTTGTATGCATTGATATATTCAATTCCAATCTCTTACTGTTGTGGAATCTCATTTGTGAATGACAAAGTTTATAATCAGGAAGTTGTTTTAAAAGATCAAAAATAGAATTATAATTGTGTAAAAATTAGTTTAACAATATGCTAAAGGGACAAAAAAATAAAAAAAGAGTTGAAACCCAATAGCATCACATGCAAAATATCTTAAAACTTACAACACGTCTCACTCGTCTTCACTTCAATTAGAATATCTTTTATCAGACAACAGCTAAAATTATATTGTGTCAAAAACTAAAGAAATGAAAAAAAATTAGTCAAATTTACCAGATGTTCGTAATGTATCATTAAAAGAATAACAAAAATCTTTGCCTACTTTGATTAATTTTATCCGACTAGATTCACATCTGTCCCAGCACATTCATTTTATTCAAATGTTACCATCCAATTATATCCCATGGGATAGAAATTCCCTTTTCTCAATAGATGTCCCATGTTCCATGTGAAACTGGGTAATTTTATTATATTGAAAGAGGTCAAATTAGCTCTTATTGTTTATAGCTAGGTACAAGCTAGATGCCACATATTCAAGTAGTCATTTGAAAATGTTTTATAGATGGTTCCAAACAAAAATTACCCAACTTATTACTTCGATTTAAAATTTGTTTGCAGTTCATTTGACTAGTATTCGCTAGTCTCAGTTATTGTACACATGTCTGGGTATGTGTAAAAATTTGAACATTACATAGGCTTGTTCATAGTTATTTTTCATGTTCTAGTTACTAGTTTTTGATAAAAATGTACTTTAGCATAATAATAGTCTTCAATAGCTTTATTAGTTTACCTGCCATCCATACCTGCTGCACATATTTACAAATTTGCAAAAATATATGCACAATATTTACAAACATATAGACATTTACAAATTGACAATACATACAACAAGCAGGACACTTAAAAATAAACTAAGTTACAAAATAGAAATATGTTAAAAATCACATGTTAAAATGCACAATTGTATCTAATTTGGAATAAAAATAACTACTCAATAATATTTCGCCTTGCGTTTAATTTTTTTGATGACCCTAATGCATGTTGTTTTGATAGCAGATTGTGCCTTAAAAGTCGTTTAAATGTACAGCGAATACAATTAGGCAATTTGTTCCACATTTGACGGGCGGTGGCAGTATATGAGGATTGCCAGTATTTGTTTTTAGTTAAGATCTTGCTGATGCTCTTATTACTTCTCATGTTCCAGCTGATATATTGATCAAGAAATGTTGTGCTTTTACTAAGCTTATGTCTATATTTGTACATGTTTACAAGACTTGCATAGATAGTGGCATACCTTGGAGATAATGTGCTAATTTCTTTTAACTTATCACCTGTTTCCTGTTTGTTGGTACAATCCATGGTAGCTATTGACCAGTTAAATGCTTTATATATTCGTTCTGATTGTGCAGTGAATATGTTATTATCAAAATGCATGCATAATTATAATGGCTGCCAACTAGTGCTTTTATCAAGGCTTATTTCTTACTACTTGCCGTATTTGGTGAAGACTTTGAATGCCTGATACCATTTTCTTAACTTTGTGATCAATGAAGGCTTTGTATGTGAGCGTGCTATCAATCACAACTCCCAAGTATTTCACAGATTGTGCTGGTTTTATCACTTTAGTTTCCTTTCCTGTATTAGTTTGATTTTATCTGTCAAAAACTTAGCAGCATTGGGCGTGAAAAGTATAAACTGCGTTTTCTGGATCGTCATTGTTAATTTATTGATCTTAAAGTACTTTTTTATATTTCATAATTGTCCTCTAATGCCTAGTTGCAATAATTGGGCTAGTGTTAGTATTTACTAAACATATATCATCTGCATATTGTATTATATTGCTATTTACATATTTACTGACATCATTAACATAAAGATTAAAAGGATGGGGGCCAACACAGTTCCCTGGGGAACTCCTTTTACTGTATCGTATAATCTAAAAATGTGTTGTTTATTTTTACCCTTTGCTTCCTTCCACTTAAAAAGCTATTTATCATTGATCTTGCTTGATAAGTAAATCCATATTTTTCTAATTTTTATCAAGTATTTGAAAATCAATACTGTCAAAAGCCTTGCTGAGATCTAACAAAGCCACGCTGCTACTTACCCCTTAATTCAAATTGAATCTGATTCCTTCTGTGAGATTGATTAACGCATCAGAGGTGCTATGTCCTTGTCGAAACCAAAATTGGTTACATACTATGATGTTCTGCTCATTTAGGTATTGGTTTATCTGCTTACATAAAATCTTCTCAAAAAGTTTTGCAAAGGGGTTTATAACTGCTATAGGTCTATAATTTTCACAAGTTAAAGGTCTCCTTTTTTAAAAACCGGCGTTTTATCCACTTTCTTAAGCAATTCTGGAAAACAACAATTATGTATTGCGAAATTGTAAGCAAAAGTAAGTGGCTCAATAAATTGATGGATATGATTTTTCATAAGGAAACCTGGAATACTACAACTGCCACTTGAAATGTTAGGGTCTAAGTTTGCAACTGTACGTGCTAGCTCAGTTTCATTAGTGTATCTAAATGTGAAAGTAGGAATTAGAGGCTTAATCTTACTTTCCAAAGGAAGTGCTTCGCCTGTATATGTTCCTAGGTTTTTGAACGTTAGCAATTGCTTTTCTGCTAGTTAATATCTGGTTTTTAGCTTTAATTTCAATGATGATACTAGACATACCTTTTTCTTGATTTAGGTACTTTCTTATAAACTTCCACTTTTGTTTCGTCTGATCCAATTTTTCATAGTGTTTTGCATTTGAATAGTGCTGGGTGTTTTACAGAAGCAGCAATTCTTGCTTGAGACTTTTAAAATAGCTAACGTTTGCTTGAGATCGATCTAGCTGTAGGTTTTCCCAAGCCTTCCTTTTCTATTTCTAAATTCCTAATGTTTGCGCACTTAGTTTTATTCTGCTCCCCAATTTTAATATTTATATTTGAATGGGGCTAATTTATTCAGGCAGGTTACAATTTCATGCAACATAAATTTCATCACTTCATTACAATCATTTAATGTATAAATGTATTCCCATGAAGCATTCTGCATCATGTTATTAAAAGAGTTTTCATTAAATGCGCTAAAACTGCGTGCATAAACCCTTTCGCTTTTTAGTATAACCAACATTATCTAAGACACACAAATTATGATAGAAGATAGTTGAAAACAAAATTGATCAGAAATAAATTATATGATATTAATCAATTTATGCAGCATTTTCATTAGGGCGATATGTTTTGACAGTTCAATGTTGTCAAAATCTTCTATTGAAAAATGATTTATTTGAAGAAATTTTAGAAGCAGCTCAGTCTCAAATACTATCAAATCTTACTAAGTGACGCTACACTGTATGCATGTTTTGCATGTTGAATATTGTTTACTAATTTGTTTGTTGTAGACGTATTTATTTGTTTTTTTGTATATGGTTAAATTAGAATAAAGAGTTTCCCTTAAATATCGATCGATTTTTACTCAAAAAAAGAATAAAATTAGTTTTGTATTGGTTCATAACAGACATTTCTTACAATTTGTAATTGGGTTACTTAAGAACTGTTTAAGCTTCTTAAACGCCCTTAGCTTAGTAGATATACTGAAAAGTAGTTAAAATGCATATTGGAAATATTTTTTACCATCCAATTAATGGCAATGCTACCATAATACTAATCTTTTCACAAACACAGCTTGCTTTAGTTAAAATTTTTGTCCAACCAGATATTATGGAACAATTATTATTATTGTGGGTTGATAAGGTATATGTTTACAGGTCCCCGTCAAGCTAACCACAGAACTAGTAAACAGTCATCACAAGTTGTCGTTGCCTGGCAAGTATGATTCATAGCACACTACTATATATACTTGTATCCTTTAGTCACAATAAAACATTTCACATAACGTTGTCTTTTACTCGTTACCCTACTAACATGGTGACAGAGATAGTTTCTAAAACCAAATATATTTCAATTGGATTCTTCAAATATCGCAGATGAATGGAATAGATGGTATCGGGACTTCAATCTTTTTCTGCAAGCAACCGTACTCGATTTAAAACCGAACTCAGTAAAAGTTAGTCTTCTTTTAAGTACGATAGGTCCTCTATGCAATGACATCTATGAAAACTTCAAATGGACGCCAACCGAGAATAACATGAAGTTCCAAACTGTAATAGGCAAATTCGAGGCTTACTTTACCTGCCAAAAAATGAGACATTTGAAAGATTCAAATTCTTTTCTCTTTGGAAAGGCTCAGAGGATAGAGATGCTTTTGTTAATAAGCTAAGGACATTAGCCCGCTATTGGAAATTTTGAAAATCTCACTGATTCACTCATTTGCGATCATTTAATTTTAACAATTACTGACACAAATCTCCAACAAAGACTGTTTCGTGAAATTAACTTAACTCTTCAAAGAGCCATAGCTATATGTAAATGTGCTGAAGAGGCACTTCTTCAAATGCTCTCCATTACCCCAGAAATAAACTGCAATGAACCTCTATTTAAAATGAAAGAGGAAGACGTTGACGCTTTACGACAACAAAGATACATCAGCAGAAATCAGAGAAAAATCTTTTCGGAGAAAATTGATTGTGGAAAGTGTGGTAAAACTCATTACAGGACTAACTGCCCTGCTTTTGATGGCCGCACATACAATAAATGTGGTAAGAAAAATCATTTCGCATTAGTATGCAAAAGTAAAGGAGAAAGAAGACTAAATCCACAATACATAAACAATGTTGATGATCAATCAGAGGAAAGTGGAAGTATTACTGCGACGTAGTAAATACTCTAGAATACTGTAAAAACAGTTCCCAAAATCAATCAAAATGATTGCAACAATAAATGGTCAGAAAATACACATGAAAGTGGATTCTAGAGCACAATGTAATCTGCTATCATACAGTGATTTTAAGAAATTGCACTTAGCAGGAAGTCTAATCAGACCAACAAGTTACCGATAGACAGCATATGGTGGAAGTCAGGTCCCTGTCAAAGGTTCATTTTCCATACCAGTAACGATGGGAAAGAAAAACATTGTGCGATTCGTGGTTTTTACAGAGAACATCCCTCCAATTATTGTTCTACCAACTTGTTTAACCTACAATTTGCTACAAGTCAACTTTATAGATGAGACGCTAACAAACACTGTTTCAAAAAAAAATTTTCGGATGAAGTCCGGAGGGAAACAAACTTAAAGCTGTAAACCCATCCAAAACAGGAAAGATAAAACCCAGATTTACTAAAAGTTCAAGGATGTTTTTAAAGGATTAGGTGAGTATAGCAAGGAATACAGAATCAAAATTAGAGAACATACAGAGCCGGTAATTCATGCGCCAAGAAGGGTTTCATTGTACTTATTGGATAAACTAAAGAATAAGCATGATCTATTGGTAAAAGACAATGTGATTAAACTTTCCAATAGTGCAGCTCAATGGGTTGGGAGCCTTGTAATAGCCGAAAAAAGAAATGGCGACTTAAGATTGACTCTGGACGCAAAGGAACTGAATGCCGAATTTAATCATGAACCCCATAACACACCATCAAATGCAACTATGAGAGAATTTTTCAATGGTAAGTGTGTTTTCATAATAATCAATCTGTCAGGCGCATTCTGGCATATTAAACTCAGTAAGGAGTCATCCCCTCTCTGCACCTTTAATACTCCGTTTAGAAGATACCAGTGGAAAGGGCTAGCCAATGGTCTTGCATCAGCTTCCGACAAGGCACAACAAATGGTCGATGATCTGTTTGGAGACCAACCAAATGTAATTGTCGTTCATAATGATATATGTGATGAATCAAGTCACATCGAAGGTTTGTTTGCCGTCTTGAAAGGGCCAGAATCAACAAAGTAAAATTCAACTTAAAAATTTCAATATAAAAAAGAAAAAATGGAAAACATGGGTTTTATAATAGACAAAAATGGATTAAAAGCAGATGAAGAAAAAACTATCAGAAACCTTCCTTTACCAAAATTAAAAAAAGAGCTGCAACGCTTTCTAGGAATGGCAAATTTCCTATGTTCCTTCATTCCAAAATTATCGGACATAACACATTCATTGAGAGACCTTACAAAAGCAGAACGCGGTTTCATCTAGCAAGATGAGCACACACTAGCTTTTGAAAAAATAAAATCTACTTTAATATCTCCTTTTGTATTGAAGCATTTTGATAAAGATTGGCTTTAACAGTTCTTCAAGTTGATTCTTCTCAATATGGAGCCAGCTCTCAAAACCTGTTGGAAAATGCGATATGAACTGCACATCAATAAAGGAATTCTAATGAGATCCAATCAGATCATCATACCATCTTGTGGCACGATTACATGAAGAAGTGATGACCCTGATTACGCATTACTTCTTCATAACAACCTTCCTGTTCTGGGACTAAGAGTCACCCCGTCACAACTACTACACAGCCGTGAGTTGCGAAAAAAACTACCTCCACTAGTAAAGATTAGGCAACACAACGAAATGGTACGTGAAAACACAAAAGTCACAAGAAGACAAAAAAGCTCTACGACAAACAATCAGCTCATCTTCCCACAATAAAGATTGGTGATAGCGCTCTAATTCTAAATGGAAATCGGCAAACAGGAACAATCATCTGGCTTGCGAATACGCCAAGATCATATTTCGTTAAACTAGATATAGGAATGTTGATAAAAAGAAATCGACAGCATCTGCAATTGCTTCCCCATAATTTGCTACATAAAAGGCAGAGATACTATGATTACATTAGCGAAGATCAGTTAAAGAAGTATGAAAATAGTAAACCCCCTCTGGTTATAAACCATAAAAAAAGGTTGCTGAAGAACAGAAAATCTACCCAAGAAGAGAACGGAAGCAAACTGATTTCTATGGAGCCTACATATCATCCTAGAATATTGGGAAGAGGGATGTGGGTTGATCAGGTATACGTTTACAGGTCCCCGTCAAGCTAACCACAGAACTAGTAAACAGTTATCACAATTTGTCGTAGCATGGCATGTATGATTCATAGTACACTACTATATATACTTGAATCTTTTAGTCATAAATCATTTTACATAACGTTGTCTTATACTCTTTAGGATAATAACATTTCATGGCTAGTTACCATATCATATTTTTATTCTAGACTTATTAAACTTGACTAGTTACTCATAATATAATCAAAGACTTACTTGAGGTAGCCTATTTGTTCCTATCTTTTCTTGAACCCTTATCTTCCGGAAATTATTTTCACATCATTACTACCGGAAATAGCGCAAAAGTGACCCCGGAATAAAAAAGCTGTCTTATTTGTCGAAATTAACAAATTTATAGATGGAAAGGCAGAATTACTGTTTAAATAAATAACGTAAGTGTTCTAAAATGATTACTAACTCGTCTTCTCGCAACATTGGCAGCAACGATATTGACCCCATTTCCGGTAGGTAAGGGTTAATAGAATTTTCTCCATTTTTTAAATGATAGCTCAATTTTACAAAAACAATATATATATATATATATATATATATATATATATATATAATAAATATACATATAAATATATATTTATATATTTATATATATATACACATAT
>CABFPE010000155.1:926277-943872 GCA_900660155.1 Hofstenia miamia | reverse complement strand
GTTAATAGAATTTTCTCCATTTTTTAAATGATAGCTCAATTTTACAAAAACACGATATATATATATATATATATATATATATATAATCCTTAAGCTCGTAGGAATAACAAATAAGAGCGAAGCACAAATGACCTACCCGAATAATTTGGCAATCAAACCATTTTCCCATAAATCGTTAGGCAGGTAGTGAGCCCTTAAGCTGGTTTGAGATATCGAGATTCTGCACTGATGTCTATGCTATAAATTTTTATTCCCCTTAAAATTTTTTGCAATTATCTGTATTCTGTTTTATAAAAATTATAGCACTCGCAATCAAAATCGTTTTTGATTCTTGTTACAAATCAGATTGTAAATTTGGATGCAATTTGAAATTAATCTATGTTCAATTTGTTCCTTTGACATCAAATAGTGTAAAATAGAAATTTAATATAAAAACTTAATTTCTTTTGTTATTACAGCACCAAATTATTCAATATTTTGCACTATTTTTTGTATGATAAACAGTAAAACTTTTAATTTTGTCATCTGACGCTTTATTAACATTCAAATCACCGAAGAACATCTAAGGAAAGTAAATAATAAAGATAAGTTTAAACAAATATCAAAAAATTCAATTGGTTTTGATAACATATTTCCATTTCAGTGGAAGACAAGTCATCACATTGTAAAAATAGTAATTCTGAATTTCAATTGATTCTTTGCTTACATTAAAGATCAATTTGCACAAATATTTTTGATGATTAAACATTTTTTAAATTGATGTAATAGCATTGGTCTCACCACTATTTATGTACGTTCGCTATATCTAATGTTTATTTTGCATTGTTGAGAATGAGAACGTTGTAATTGATTATTAAATTACTTAAGTCACATCAATTCATCATCAAAATTTAGTTTTGAAAAAGAAAAAAGTGAAAAATTATATTTTTTGGATGTTACGGTTTTGTAGCAAATGCTGACGTGTAAATTCGTTTTCATTGCTTTCTGAGTAATCAGCATAAAAAGAATGCAATTCCTGCATGCTCAATATATCAACAGAAATTGACAAAAAATTTATTAATACACCACAACAGTGAAAATATCAATTAGAAGAAGCTACTGTAAATTACATGAAGGTATTGAATGTATATATAGTTATATCTGCATCTACAGTTTGCTTCGCTAAACCAAATTTGACAGCATTTGCACACATGCATGAACTACTCATCTTGGTTCTATATTTCTGCAAGCTGTACTCAATACGGTCTCAAATTCATCATTCGCTTTTATAAATTATGTCAATGTGTGCAATCGCCATTTTCATAAAACTATTTTAAATTATTCAATTGAAACATCTCCGCCGAATAAAATATAGATAATAAAATGCTATTAGCATGAGTACTGCTGTTTTGTATGTCACATTGCAATTTTCTGTTTAACCACAAAAGGCTGTTTATACAGGAAAAATCGGCCTACCTCGTCGTTAGATCTAATAACATTTGCACTTGATATAGTCAATATCGGCTGCATGCTAACAGATATCTACAGAAGAGATTTGCATCTGCTTCAAGAGATGAACCCTGTCTAGCGTTTCATGATTACGGTCTGGTGTGAAGAAAAAATGTTTACCTCATTTTGATATATGTGTAGCTCTATTTTAAGCCCGTATAGCCGAAATAGATTTACAATTTATAATGTATTAGTTCTCAATGACTTATCACCTATGTATAACCATCACCAGTGATTCGCTCCACTGGTAGGAAACGAGCAGTATTGATCTACTGGTGGACCTATAGTGGTATCAGTGGCAACTTTAATCATCAATAATAGATGAGTTGATGCTTGTGAGTAAAACTTTCCTTATTATTACACACTACAAAGAGCTTCATTCAAATTTTTAGTGTGCAAAAGATTATAATGTATGCTTAAAAAATTTTCAAAATCAAGTATTCATGAATATTTAAGAACTTCTCAATTAAATATTACAAAAAAGTTAAGATTGAGCAGAACAGTTTTTAGAAAATTGGAAAAATGTAGTTTCAAAAATACATTTGCTTTTAAAATGTTTAATTTATACTTAACTTGGAAGAATTGTTATAACAAAGCGATTGTTTCAATTTTAAATTGATTACTTGTATTCACCGTATGTGATAAGCTCTTAACCATTTCTTTTAGCTCTTTTTTGGCTAATATTAGCCTGAACTGTAATGTTGAAGCTGCTTAGCCACATAACATTATTATTGCATGTAAGACAGTCCACTGCAATAAAAAACCGCTGTTTGCCACCAATGAGGTATTAATGGACCATTATTGAATTGCATACCAAGGCGTCATTGTCCGTTATACATCAATGGCAAATTAATTCAACAGCGGCCACCTGAAATTAATGGCTACTGCAATGTCCCATTAATAACTTGGTACTGGGGTTGGTTGATTAAAAGATTCAAATGCTTGCTTTCCTTCAATGCTCAAATAGTCCGAAGTTGAACTTTCTGCTAAAATTTCATTTCTTCTCAGATGAAAGCTGTAAAGGAGTTAATCAAATTTTCATAGCATTTGTCAAAGATGTGATTGATTTATTAATAGAATATATTTGATGTAATTGCATGTGATGCTTGCACAGCGTACACTTAACACAGAATTTGTTTCTCAAAGTTACATACAAGTTACATTCAAATTAAAAATGGCTGTTAAAATTGAATAATAAATGCATAACAACAAGTTATTTAAGAATATTTTTAATAGAAATAATAAAATAGAATTATCTAATTTCTCAATATTTTGAAAAGAGTTTGCCATTAAGATAACCCTACAAAACAAAAACACTAATCGTGTTAAAAGATGTGGCAAGTAAAGTAATTGTTTCAAAGATTGATTCAAGAAGATAAAAAACGAAAATTTTTTATTGTTCAAAATAAATTCAAAACTTAAACAAAATAATCAATATTTACAGAATGATATTTCAATATATTGTTAACAGCTAACGTACAAAAATTGCAAAAGTGTTTGCAACTGAAGCCTTCGCATTCGATGTTTTAGCCAATTCAGTCTCCCAATTGTTTACCTTACTTTCACCAGGAAGTACATACGCAATTGCAGGCGATGACAGTTCTACTGAACTGAAACCACTCGGTGTTTTTTCAAAAACTGCGAGCCAACCACCGGATTCAGGTCCAATTCTTAATGGGATATCGCTAGCTAAACTCATTTATATCAAAATGTGTACTTTCGGTGGATAAATTTGAAGCAAAATAATAAATCTCAGACAAATGTTTAATGCGCGTTGAAAATATTTAGTTGAATATTGTAGGATGCATGCTAATTGTGTTAAAACTAGAACGGCCAAATGTGTCAAAAGTGACTCAAACTAAAATTTTGTGTATTTCCACATGTGTTCTTTAAAAACTTACAACAGGTATATGCACCACCAAATATATTGATAATCCATTGAATTTGCATGTTTAATTTTTTTCCATTCTTTTAAATAATGCTCTATTTTAAAATTCTGTATGAAAAAGAATCCTATGGAGTAATGGCTTTCTAGTGTTAATGAGAAGAACCGTATGCTATTTTTCAGCATAATTATTTCTAGAACAAATAACTACCTTCATCATTAGGAAGTCAAACGGTGGGATGTCTTAAAAAACTTTTTTTAACATCTTAGGAGCTCTGGTTAATAAATGCAGTTTGATATATTGATGTAGAAAATGCAATTTCAGGAAAAATATAGAAACGGAATGGAAAATAACCGTACAAACAGAATAGTATGAAATGCGTTTTCAATTAATGACTATCGAAATTTCTTAATGTGATACATCTCGAAGGTCTACATTTATTGTCTTTGTTTTTATTGTCTCTAAGCACACAAAACCAAACAAAGAATTCCGTGTATAATACGCATTTTGAGACAAACAGCATTATACAGTGATAAATATGGCGTATATAATCATGAGTGCCAGACAAAATCAAAAAACGATTATGCACAGAAGCACTAGAGCTTAGAAAAAATAACAAATTTTGTGCCAAATGGAATCATTTTTCAAAATTATATAAGATTTAGAAAACATTTTCAAAAAATATAAGCGATATATAGTCATTTGTCTGTTTCATCAAATCATGACATTCCTTCTGCCAGAGCGTTACTGTCTATAAATATAGGCCTTTTACAATGACTAAGAAAAGTTTCTTATTGGGTGTTTTCATTTTGAAAAGTTTTGATTCTATCAAAGAACAAGAATTAGAATATTTGATTTTTGCAAAAATTTCTAAATGTTTTTAGTACCATCAAATGCTTTATAAAAATGTTATTATTATTCTTGCCAAAATATAAACATAATTTTTTCAAAATATACTTGGCATTATATATATATTATAATAAATTAAAAATACTACTATAACACTATATGATACTAATTATTACAGACGGACTTTTTAATGGTTTTTAATGTACTCTCACGTAATATATGAAATAACGATAATTATATTTAAACAAAAACAATTAAATCAATTACTATAAATTAAGGTATGTCTTAGGTGAATATTTTTTGGTTCTGTCATATTTTTGTAAATATTCTAAAGAATGAAAATGCGGGAGACTTAAATATATGCGCTTGAGTGAGAAATTGCCTACAAATGCGATAGACACCCGGGAGATGCTTGAAACTTTGGAGACACATATATATATATATATATATATATATATTGAATATTAAAATGTCAAAATTGAACTGAACATAATAGTTATTATAGTTATTTAGCCATTATTAATAATGACTTATTGCAAGATAATCAAGCTTAATTGTATATTTAGACTATTCTATATTTTTTTAAATTCATTTAATTACATGTAACTTACATTCGCTTAGAACGAAGTCTGTTGAAGAATCAACATCGCTCCAGGGATAGTAAAATGCGTTGTCTGCTGCAAAGAACGACTCCTTTGTTTTGCCTTTTGCTTCAAATCTTATTGATAATATTTCATCTGCTTGGGTATCATACAATCGTATCTCAATGTCACTGAAATCATTGTCGCCCACCGCCCAATCCATTAATTCATCTCGTACCACTGCAGCATTATTTAAGCGTCTGGCGCGGTCGTCATTTACGTTGATAGATTGTCCATTGAAATAGTCGTTAGCAAATGAGCGCAAGGTTCCTTTTGCTGCTTTAAAAATCATTTTCCAATCTCCCAAATTTCCATTCATACATTTGCTGGTAAACAAACTGAAAGCTGTAACAGTCTGCGTCGGAGGTGATTCGTGTGAAACCTAAGCTCGCTTAGAATTATTGAATCCTAGCAAGACACTACTTAACATTTAAAAATCACTTTAATTCTTCTCAATAAATTTTCAATTAGAGATGTTGCCTGCATTTAATAAAATTATTCAATTTAGTATATTTTATATTTATAATTTATATTTATATATGTATTTATATATATATATATAATATATAAATATATATATATATATAGATATATATAGTTCTAATGGCATTAATCAAGTAAGTATAAGTATCTGATTTGGCTTGAAATCATACCTGATGGATATGATCCAATCACGGACGCGTCCCAAAAGATATTAATTGAAACGTTCATGGAAACAATTAATAAACACTAAGCGGATTTTAATTGAACATGGGATTCATAATGCAATTAATAAAAATTTAGTTTTGTCTTTAATCTATTGGGAGAGTTACATCATAATTTCGGCATATTAAGAAAGATATTTACATTACAATTCTAAACCTAAAAGATTATCTTAAATTTAAAATTGAATTATTATAATATTATGACTCATGAATATCCATTGGCAACAGTGGCGGCGGAATGGATTTTTTATCGGGCGGGGGCTCAACTCACAACTTAAATGGCATGAGGTGATTATTTCATGTCACGATTTTGTCGAGCGGTTAGTAAGCCACTGATGTTTTAAACCACTCCACTGGTTGCTAACGCAAATTTCACATGTCAAACTTTCAATGTGTGAATTAAGAAAGCCAAGTAAGCAAGAACCAATCAAAATCAGTACATACAAAATGAATAAGCAATGAAAATACACCTTTATTATCAAAATAAGCAATGTGTCGCTCAATATTAATAAAAATTGTCGCTACTTTTTCATGTTTTATCATATCCAGTAGATCTTGATAAATTTTCAATATCATCAAATTGCTTTGGCGAACCTGGTCCATAGTAGCCAAAGATGAAAATGAGCATTCACCAGTACAAGTTGTGAGCAGCAATATTAAGTATAACTTGATTAACTTATGAATCTTAGCATAACCAATTTCATTCATAAATTGTTTTACAATTACAAATGGCGTAGCAGAATGAATTTTCTTGTACGAGTTCATGAATTTATAAACTGACTTGAAACTTTTGAAAATATTAATTTCATTTTTTAAGGCATTTACATCAAAAAAACGTATATTGCATAACGAAAAAATATATTTTATTTTTTTATACTAATTTTACTATGCTCTAAATATTAAGTGGAGCACCCACTAGACCCGTTCTCTGCGGATTGAGGGGAGAGGGGCTAAAGCGCCCCCTTGCCCCGGTTCCGCCGCACCTGATTGGCAAATATAGAATTCTTTGACTTATTCAAATAACTATGATGTTCACAATCCACATCAGTGCTCTATTTTTAAATTTTAATATTTCACATTGCATGCACCTATGGAATAGGAAAATTCGAATGAGGTAGCATTCTAAGTAAAAATATAACAAAATATTTTCGAAACTTAAGAGCATTTCGATTTAAGTTTCATAAAATTTTTCTGCAATGAAATCTATTCAAGAGTGAACAATTTCATTAATGCAAATATACTATTCAAACTTCATGAAGTATTTTAGAATTTGTAGTTCCCAATTGGACTAAAAATTATTTTATTTTTGGGGAATTCACCAATTTTGGAGGACTAGACCAAAATCTGTATATATATATATATATATATATATATATATTTGAAATTAAAATAAAATTATAAACACATATATTAGGCCGGTTTCGATATATGTTCTACCTTCATCAGTATCTTAAAAAAGTTAAGTTTAATGTTAAGATGCATTATATTAAAATATTGTGTAGATGCTAAGTTCTTTTTGTCTATTTAATAGTTTACTTTTATCTGTTGTTTCATTTATGGTAATTGCTTCTTCTCTTTCGTTTTCATTATAATTTTAGGTTTTCATTTTTCTTTTAATGTTGATGGCAGAATATTTTTGAACTTAGGTGTCCTCTCATGTTCTTTGATTCTGACTTCCATATGTCTTTTGGTCTCATCACATTGATAATTGTATACGACTGATGATGGATTTATTGATGTACCGATCAACAAACTCTCGACTGTATATTCCATATGGTTCTTGTTCTAGTAAAACTTACAAAACTAACACTATTAAAGCATTATTTATTCGTTCTAAACTAACATCATCAAATTATAAACATTTCACAGATGTCTCAGAAAAAATCTTTCATAGATTAGAGAAAAATTGTTATTCACACAACATTATCAAGAAGTTCTCGAATGATGTGTTTTGAAGTAATAATCAAACTAAAGACCAAGTAAAAAATGCCACTGATAAAACTAAGACTATTATATATTTGAAACTTCCCTTTTGCACTAACCAAGTCCATAAAGTAATGAAAAAATTATAATAATGAACACCAAACTAAACCAGATAAAGATAATACCAACATTTAACTCATTTATAACATCTAGCATCATTATGACAAAAAAATTTGTTTCTTTCTTAATATATAAAACCAATGCGATGATATTGATAAGAGAAACAACTTATTATTCCATTGAATTTAAGTTCTGTGTATTCAATTTCTTTCAACAGAATTTCATTTAGTTGTATTTTGGGAGTCACATTTGATGAGAGGCTATCTTTTAATGAACATGTCGAAAACTATTAAGACGTGCTAATACTGAAATCCACCCGTTTCGTAGATTCAGGACATATGGATATTCAACTAAGGAACTCTCTTTACTATGTGACTTTCTTATAATGAATAAACTGGACTATTATTGCACTGTATGGGAAAGCTGCTTAAATATTCTAAAACAAAAATAGATTGTATTTAGAGTAAAGCTGTTAGAGCTAAAGTGATTTAAAATTTTACTTCAATTCATGATGTTATCAAATTCAGCGACAACACTTTTTATAATAATCTTTCTTCTTTCTGGAATAATTCCAAAATGACAGCTAAATGCTCTATAAAGACTTAGACAAAATCCACTTAAAGCACAAAAACATCTGCACAGAAAATTTGAGAATGGGTTTCCCCGTCGATGTCTCTCATCTAACAATAAGATATTTTGATATACTTCAAAACATTTAATAAAACATTTACTATTATTATTATTATTATTATTATTATTATTATTATTATTATTATTATTATTATTATTATTATTATTATTATTATTACTTAAATTAAGAAATATTAACTATTGAATAAACAGCAAATCATGTAAAAATTCAATTTATTTTAAAAGTGCCTGTAATATTAAAATATAAAGTGTTTAGCGAACGTCCAAAAATTTTTAGAAAAGATTTGCTGTCACTTACGTTTTCACTAACTTTTCGAAGAAAAAAATTCTTTATCATTGTTCAATTTGTCATCAACTATAATAATGTCTCTATAAAAACAATTTATCGTATATTTGTATTTTTTCAGGTTCATGCTTTGCATTATTTCTAATATATTCTTATACACTGCTATTACTAGTACTACAATTTTTTGTCGAAAGTAGTTTTAACTTTCTGTTTTAGTTCTGGTTTAACAGTTAACAATTCAACTAGGTAAAAAACTTGATGATCCACAAAACAATTAATTAGTATTATGACCTAATACTGTGTTCACAACTTTTTGGAATTTAATAAGAGTTAACACAAAAAACTTTGTTATCAACAAAGTCTTCAAAATTAAATCGATTTAAATTGGCTGACAACTTCTTGGCTATTAAAGTTGTAGGTGTGACCTTACACATACATTGCTGCACTTATTATAAAATTATATAACTATATTTTTGTCAAAATATCAAAGTGGTATTTCGAAATCTTGAAAAAGCTTTGTTAATCTAAGCATTGTAAAGTTAGTTCTAAAAGACTTACCAATTGGCATTTGTAATCGACTTCGTTGTAACTAAAAGATTCACAATCCGTTGTTATTTGACACTGAGCCGCACAGATTCCTAGATCGGGAACGCCCTCCTCTGTGGCTATTTCATTGGTTGAGGCTTTAGCATTGACTGCCTTAATTCGAAAGATATGCCTGTCGGGGTGACAAAATCCATGAACTAAATCACAGTCACTTGTGTGTAGAATTACGTTGAGAAGAAGAAACGTATTCAGAGTACGTTTCATATCGTCAGCACTTATATGTTTAGGCAGCTGTTGTTATAAAAAATTAACCACATTTCCCAAATCGCCTTGCGGGCTTCTTAGCTCTATTTTGAAGCACCTGCAGTTAATGTAAAAATGTAGTATACATTATTCATTAACATTTCTCCTTCTTATTTAGATTTTTTATAGAAAGACATTAAATTAAAAGACATATTAATAATATATTCTTTAGGTTTGTTCTGAATTTCATCAAATTAATTGTAGTGAAATGTATTTGGATATTTCTTAAATTGCACGAAGCCCTATACTTTCCACCACAGGCCATGCACTTGATGGAACAATTTGCTTTAAGTAACTATATTAGAAAATTAGCTATTATAACATATTTCTTTGTTTTTTGAAACATTTTTTTTAATAATAATGATAATAATATATTTTAAACCTTCGTTCATTACAAAAAAATATTAAACACTTATTTTGCATTTTTGGTAATTGTAACAGCTACATTCAAATAAAGTGAGGCCATTAACAATGAACAATCATTTTTGTAGATTTCAAAATTCATAATTTGATAGCATAAAAATCACACAATAGACCTACACACAGAAAAATAGATCTAACTTCTCTAGTTTTTAGAAATGTAATACACTCCTTTTATTGTGAAACCCTCTATATTATTTCAAAGAAAATTAAATGGATGTAGGCCTACAAAACTGAAGGAAATGTTTGACATTCTTTGTATTGGATACTTGGACAAAATTTTTGCAGAAATTATTTACTTACAAAGGTATTAACTCTTTTACCTCAAATCGCAATGCATGATTAAAGTAGGCCTTGATTCCACGAATAAATTTATATAGGCATATATATTGTATATACCTATTAAAATAGTGTTCTACGGTCATTCAGAGCCTATTAAAAATTTTCCAAAATTTCTATACTCATGTACTAATAAGTTGAAAAAATATTGGTGTCTAAACGCTATTCAAATTCCATTCTTTGCTAGTATTTATTTAGATTACATGAATGTAATGGAAGCTTTACAAATGGTAAATGTCAATATTTGTGACACTGGTTAATTTTTGTGTAATTCTAATATTGTATTTTCAAAAAATAGCATTACTCACATTACAGGGAAAATGAGGGCTTGCTGTTAGAAATTTATTGATTACAATTTTCAAGAGTTATAGTGCAAGTTATGGATTAATTCGTTTTGAACTTTATCATCACTCGAAATTTTATAAGCCATAGATGCAAGGCTTTTATGTGATATTAATATATTTGAATAGTAAAAAATTATTAAAAATATTCGCTTTTTAACCTTACTCACTACTTCGGATCATCAAATAAATTTATGCCGTTGTACATTAGGAATTGATATCTTAGAATCTCGAAGTGCACGTTTCCCAAAGAATCCCAAGCATGGAAACAGGCACGTCTTGCTATTAATCAGCTAGGTTTCGGGATTATCGACTGGATAACTGAAGTTGTGGTTAAATATAATTTTTAAGTTTTAAGTTTTCGTTATTTTTTAGGTATTAGACACTCTTCAGAAGAATGAAGACTCAACAATAAGACAAGAAATTTGTATACTTTCGATTTTGGAAATTATATTTGAATATTTTGTGCTCTCAAATGACATGTTTTTTAAATAATAATCAAACTAAAGATCAAATAGAAAACGCCACTGATTAAACTAAGACTAGTATATATTTGAAACTTCCCTTTTGCATTAGCCAAGTCATTAAAGTAAATAATAAAGTTATAATAATGAACACCAAACTAAAGCAAACAAAGATAATACCACCATTTACATCATTTAAATCATCGAACATCATTAAAAAGACCCAGTTCCAAAACTTTAGTTTTTTTCCTTAATATATAAATACTAATGTGATGATTGTAAAAAATCATACATCGGAGAAATTAAGAGACATCTAATAACCAGAATAAAAGGATATCTAAATGGGCACTTAAGATCAGAAATATATTTACATACTGCAAGAGAAGATAATTTCTATATTCTACTAAGAAGCTATTTTCATTAAGCAAACTAAGAAAAATCAAATATTAAATATACAACAAGGCATGTTAACATTAAATTCCTTTTTAAAAGTGCATGCAATATGTTGTAGTCCGCTCAGAAGAGGAAAACAGGCTTGGTATTACAAGCTTTTATTCAACAACATGAAATACATATAAATGTTACAAATATAAGAACACAACATAACACTATAACATAACAACATAGAATATTATAACATTCTTCCCTCACTTAAGAAGTCTTGTAGTCCTTCAAATGTAATGTCTTTGAGCGAAGCCGACCTGATCGCCTCAATACTGGTTCTGTCGGTTCCCGGCTCAACACTGGCGGTGTCGTAAGGTTTGCTCGTGGGTTCTGTGTCAAATCTGTTGGAGCCGCCGAGAAATTCTGCAACAATTCCCTTCATGACTCGCCTTCTTGAACATTTCTTCCGGATGAAGTGGCCTCATCTTCATGGACAGCATGACACAAAGGGGCCTCAGCAACTAATTCAGACCCCTCTTGGCTGAGATCATGAGTAGCAGTGTCTTCAGTGATGCAACCGTGTTGGGTACTGGGTTCTTCTTTATTACCTACTGCATTTTCTGTAGGTGGTACTCTTGCATCCATTCTTAAACTCAACTTCTGTGACTCTATCATTAACAACATTTTTGATATCAACCTTTGTCACTAAGGGATCTGATTTATTGCGCACAAAATTCCACAAATAAGCTGAGTTACCAGGATGGAGCCAGCCTGGAAGATTAAAATTCATTGGCCTCCTATGTGAGAAGTGAAAAAACCTATCATGAGGAGTTTCGTTTGTTGCCGTACAAAGAAGGCTGTGAATAGCTGAAAGTGCATGTCCTAAGAGACTCTCCCACTTGTTATCCTCTAAGTTCCTTGATTCTAACATACATCGAACAGCCTTCCACACGACCCTGTTTGTCCTCTCACATTGCCCATTACCTTGCGGATGATATGGCGACGTTCGTGACTGTGAAATCCCCCTCTCAAAGCAAAATTTGACAAACTCCGCAGACTGGAACTGAGTTCCTCTATCAGAATGTATGAAACACGGGTCTCCAAAAACATCAAAAAGTTGTTTTAAACGACTAATAATAGTAGATGAACTGATATCCTTCAAAGCAAATCCAAAGGGAAAGCGGCTGAATTCGTTGACAATTGTCAACAAATAGGTACTTCCAGTTGCTGAACTTGGACACTTAGGCCCAACTAAATCAACCGATATCCTCTCAAACGGCTTTGATGATTTTATTACATGACTGGTGTCATGCAAGCGAGTAAAAGATGGCTTCAAAAGGCAACAAACTCAACATCCTGCTATTACTGATTTGATGTTCTCTAACGAAAAGGGTAAATTGCTTTTCCTAACATAATGCCACATGCGAGTTATCCCCGGATGAGCAAGTTCGTCGTGGATCTGGTACAGAGAGCTACATTCAGGCGCAACCAAAGCACACCTTGAAAGAGCATCTGCTCCGATATTCTCCACACCAGGCTTATATGATATTGAGTACCTAAACTCAGACAACTCTAGCCTTCACTGAATAAGCTTTCATTCTTAATTTTTGATTTCTGATCAGAGAAAAGAAAGGCGATGCTTTTCTGATCAGTCTTAAAGTTTACAGGATAAGCGAGAAGGATGTCTCTAAACTTCCGAAATGACTCCACAATTGCTAGCGCCTCTTTCTCAACGGACGATTGGTTTCTTTCTGAAGCCGAGAGTGTCCTTGAAAAATAAGCGATGGGCCTCCCATTCTGAGTTAAAGACGAACCAATGGCAGAGCCTGATGCATCTGTCTCTAAGAGCAAATATCCAGCATTTTTAATTGGAATAGCAAGCATAGCATTAGCAATCTCACGTTTAATGTCAGAAATAGCCCTCACAACGGAAGACGGTAACGGAAATGCTCTTTGTGCTTGAGCATTCAAGAGTGGTTGGATTTTGTCAGAATACTGATGAATCCATTTTGCATTATAGGCAAAGAAACCAAGAAGCCTTTTGAGCTTCTTACTGTTGTCTGGAACAGGATATTCCCACAAACATTGCAGACGCTTAGGATCAGGCTTTTTAACGCCATTTGAGATGATGTGACCTAACATAGAGACTGAAGAACGACTAAATGAACATTTTTCCATATTCAACGTTATACCCACGGAACGTGCTGCGGATAAGAAGGTTTTGAGATTCTCATCATGCTCTGCTGGTGTTGCCCCGCCTAAGATGACATCATCTAAGAATGGAAGAGCACCCTGAAGATTATGCTTGCTTACAAAGTCATCCATAATTCTCTGAAATGCAGGAACAGTGTTAGTAGTGCCAAACAGAAGGCAAGTGAACTGGTAAAGCCTTCCCCCAACCTCAAATGCTGTGAACTGCTTATCTTTGGAATCTAAAGGCACTTGATGGTAAGCCAACTTAAGATCCAGTTGTGAAAACACCTGATACTCAGTGGCCTTGTCAAGCAAGTATTCCTTCTCTGGAAAGGGATATGCATCTAGATCAGTAAATTGATTGACAGTTTCAGAGTAGTCAATGACCATTCGCTTCTTTTGACCACTAACGACAAAGGCCTGCGCCCTCCAAGGAGATGTTGAAGGTTCAATAATGCCTTCAGATAACAATTTTGCTACTTCCCTTCTCATAAATTCAGCAATTTCTGGTCTAGCCCTTTTTGAAGGTGTTGCAACAGGAGCTGCTGTGTAAACCCCAGCAGTAAAAATCTGAGGAGTAGTCATGCTCATGGCTGGAAATGATTTTTTGGAGGCTTCTTTGCCTCAGTGGCTGCAACCAATGCAAAGCAAGAGATTGATAAGTTATCACGTCTTCCTCCCAATGCTAGATTAACAGAAGAATGCTGGCTAAGAACATCCAATCCAATAATTGCATCACATAAGAGATTCTACTACAGAAAACATTACAGTGTAATAATGTTCACCTATACACAACAAATTTTAGCAGGAGACTACCACCAGAAACTTTTGACCTGATGTAAGACAAGTAGAAGAATTGGACTGAACAAATTGCAATCCTGTGGACCAGCAAGTAGATGCTTTCAAGAATGAATGTGTGGATCCTGGATCAATTAGAACACTAATTATTTGCTCAGCTTCTCCTATACCTATGTCCTGATAGATTCCTTGATTTGATCCCACAGCACACAGAACTGATGCAACTCAACTCTCCTCTTCATTAGATGAGTCTTGTTCCTGAAACCCTGCTGCAGTCACCAATCTGCACACTGAGCCCAGTGACCAGTCTTACCACACTTAAGACAATTGCTGTTCTTTGCAGGACATTTTGATCTCTGATGATCCTTCAACCCACAAAAGTTGCATTTAGCAAAATGTGAGGTAAAATCTTGATTATTCTTCTGTAAGGTTTTCTTTGACTTGCCACTTTTCAGTCAGCCTGACACAGCAGCAGCACTACCCAAAGAACTCTGAAAAGCAGTCTCCTCTATACTGGCACCAAAAGATTTCGAAAATCATGTTGAAACCTCAATCATGTTTGCCATATTAATACAGTGCTCAAGAGATGCATCAGCATCAGCTAGCTCTAGTAATTGAGCATGAATTACATCTGACCAGATTCCAAAAACAAGACTGTCCCTTAGCAACATGTCTTTGTGTTGCTGTGTATCTAAATTGACACACTCACACCATTCTATGAGAACACACAAATGTTTTAGAAAATCAGCTATACTGTAGAATCGGTGGCTGGTAAGACTTAGCTAGAAACTTGATTGACTCTGCAGAAGGTTTAGTTAGTGTTCAATACAGCCATGATTCCAAGAAACAGGTTAGATTAGAACTTATAACATTAATAGATGTAACATTGGTAATTCATCCAAGTAACGAAACTACTTTAGGTAACAACCAAGATGACCAATTCCTATGGCTTCCAGCCGAAGCAGAACTTCCAGAAGAAAAGTGCTTAACCTATTGACGATAACCACTGATCCTGTGTTGGGTTGGATGGGAGATCAGGAGGTTGAAACTTCATTGGTGTTGAATAAAATTGTTGAAGTCTGCTCAGAAGAGGAAAACAGGCTTGGTATTACAAGCTTTTATTCAACAACCTGAAATACATATTAAATGTTACAAATATAAGAACACAACATAACACTATAACATAACAACATAGAATATTATAACTTGTAACTATATATATATATATTCCTATACCTAATAATTTTGCCAAAAGTAACTACCAAATGCTGATTCAGAGCATCCTCTTATGGTATCCTATACTTGACTATAAAAGAAGAAATAACTGAGAATAATTCATTGAAAACCAAATTATTTATATCTTAATAACTAAAATTAAATAAAATTACAGCAACCTGGGTACAAATTACATAAGTTGGTAAAAAAAACGACTGTAAAATGTATAATTAATAGATTATTAATAATGGCATATCTATCAATGGCAAAACTAAATGAATTGTTATTCCCAAATACTTTAAAGGAATTGTATCAGGAGAACTCATGAAAAAGGAACAGACATTTAATTCCAGTTACATGTAAAAATCAATATGCCTCACAGCTGCAGATGTAGTTAACAAATGTAAGATGTGTTGCATTGATATTGCAGAATCACTGGGTTAGCTATAGTGTGAACAGTACCCTTTTAACATCTAAATGACAATGCAGAAAGTGCTTAGGTGAACATGAACTAGAGTAACAGTGATTCTAACTAATTCCAGGCAAGCAAGAAAGCATTGGTACTTTATCTTTTTAATTAGTAACTGTTTAGATTCCATGGATGAAACAAACATCAAAGATAACCAATTTACACAGGCATCATGCCAAAGTGATGTCCATCATGGGAGGATTGTGCAAACTTGTTTGTGTGGTGCTGCCCTATGTGTCTCACAATTCATTATCTAGCTCAATATACAATCTGATTTGTTTTCTTAGATCTCATCCAATATATAAGTAACATGTAATTGCCATGCATTTGTGCTAGCCAACAGGCATAATTTAACAACAGTGTACTAATTATGTGCATGTATGTGTTGCATTTGAAAGCCAGTTTATTATATTATGTGTATCCATAGCTGTAACCTTATGCAGTCCACAATTTGGGCTACAACTGTCATAAGAACAATTTGTCATCCCTAGATCAGAAGAGGGTGCTCCCAAATTGTCACTGGTAACTTAATCATTATGAAAAATATACTTAATAAAATTCTGAGAAAAATAGAACACAGTTTTAGTGAACTAAAATCAAATCTCTTTGTTTACACTATGATTATTATTTATACAATCATTGAATTATTACTTGCACTTTGTTTACACTTTGCAAATTTAATTGAGAAAGGACATGTGCTAATTAATCAAGGGGACAATAATTAAATTGCCCAACAAAACTACAATAGACAATTACGTCACTGCTACATCATCTAGAGGATGAAATAGTAAGGAAATAGTAACATCAAAACAATCATAAAAATAAGCATGTGAAGGTCCCTGAGTGACTCTATAATAACATGCAATACTTTCATAAACAATGAGAATACTAAAAATAATTATTCAAGTGCACCAAATAAAGTAATGAAAACTGATATAGAAAAATGACTCTGAGATGACAAGGGATATCAATATCTGTTATTAATTGTCAAATATTTTACTAAATGTAGTAAGATGAAACCACTGAGGAGAATCACTGCAGAAGAACTGGCAAAGTGTACAATGAACACATTGGACTACTGTTACATATTATTAAAGATCATTGTTCATAATTTGAAAGCAAACTATTCTAGGAATTGATAAATACATGACACTACAAGTGCATATTGTGGCATTGGTATGAAATAAGTGAGCAATCCTAATAACCTATCTATTGAGGGTTTTGAGTTGAAGCATGGATTTACTGTTGCTACAAATTAATAACTATTCCTCCTGCTATAATACCTTATCCTAATAAAATTTAAGAGTAAACAGGAGATTGTGTTAAGGAAGAGTAGCCCCACTCAGGCAACCTGATACAGAGTTTATTTTAATCTTTTCTGTAATTGATAAAATTGCATCAGATGTGCTGAATTTATTTTGAAATCCAAATTGATTACTTGATAAAATTTGATTGTCCTTGATAAAGTTGTAAAATTGTAGTTTTTCAAATATTTTTTAGAAGGGGTGTGTTATACTAATTGGTGAAATATCAGATTGCTTTAATAATAATATTAATAATAATAATAATAATAAT
>CABFPE010000155.1:761660-871607 GCA_900660155.1 Hofstenia miamia | reverse complement strand
ACCACCACCACCACAAGAGTTTGCTCAACTTGAAACAAACAAACTCACACTCAATATAATAAAACACAATTCAATATTTTGGAAAGATCTTACAATGCTGAATTAATCAATAAGTATAACATTGCAGTATATAATACAGTCTAATTCTTCTAAAGCTACTTACCTTGGGTTAACTTTTACCAACAATCTTGATTTTACTGAATTTTTAAATTGTAAAATCCGTAAGCTTGCAGTTCTTAGAGATACAATTAACCTAATAAAAAACAATGTACCTCATCAGTTTCTCATTGATTATGCTTGGTCTGAGATATATAGGATTCTCAGCTATGGATCTCTTCTCAATACTGGCAAATACACATTAAAGTGGAAAAAGATTGAGACAATGTCTAATAGAATAATCGAGAAAATAGCCAGTGCTCCAAGATTCTCTCACATAAACTGCTTTCATAAAGATTTCAAAATTCAGAAGCTAACCAAATATGTCATTTATCTCACTTATCTATTTTATGGCAATCATATCAGAAAAGAAAAAGTTTCTATCTGATATATTTTACAGAAAGCAAAAATTGAATACCTGTTAACATAAATACATAAAGTTGTTTCAGTTAAACAATAGTTTTGGTGCGGATTCCTTCTTATCTAAAGCTGCAGATATATTCAATTCTCTTCCAAATGAGCTAAGAACTTCAATTGTTTCTAAACGCAATATGCAACAATACTTATTTCAATCTGACAAAATTAGGAAGGAATATTCCGCAAATTTTTATGTGAGTTAAAATATGCAAAAATAAAATTAGAACCACTCTGTTCATACATCTCTGTTCATACATCTCTTTGTAGTTTATAGTTGCAAATAAAGCTAATAATAATAATAATAATAATAATAGTAGCGATAGTAGTAAAAAGACTTTATTGCCAAAGTTATTACACATAAAAAATAAAATAAATGAATAAATAACATAATCAAATAATATTGATAAGGCCAATGAGAAAAGAAATATTACAAAAATAATTAATAAAATTAAAATGAATGAGTACATAATATATCCTTATCAAATTCGTTGAATGTAGCTCAGAAAATTATCTTTAATTGATGTTTGACTTTAATACATGGAATAAATAAATTAACTTCTGTACTACAATGCAAATAGTCCGCAAGGATCGAAATTCTGTAGAAAAAGAAGTTGATGGACTTTTCTCTGTCTATTTTTTTGCATTTAAATATTAAGCGATCTTGTCATCTTTTTTGCAACAACGTTTTTGTGTTAATGAATTCATATCTTGAAAAGAAAATTAAAACAGTACAAATTTTATTGAGCATACTTGGGCTTGGTCTATTTGTTTTCATTGTTTGAATTTTTAATTATTCTTTGATACTAAAATGGGTTGTTTCGGACTGTAGTTGTTGAAATGAATGTAAAATATCTTAGACCCAAGTTCAAACTTAATTTATTACAGAACGAAATTGAGATCTTACTTTTGTTGGCCTTGATGAAATAGAGTTATACTTGACAATCAATATCAATTAGTCATGATCTTTATTGTTACAATATATCCTCAAAATAATTTGCGTTTTGAAAAAATTTATTACTCGAGTCCTAACTAGTGTTTTGCGAGCATGCCTGAGTCGAAGGGAAGGCGGGCATCGGGCATTACTGTGAACGGGCGGTTGGGCATCGGGCATTTAAATTACCGGGCATATGTTATGCCCCCTCAAATAAATTCTGGTATAATTATAAGATAATATGCTGTAATCTTTTCTGCTTTTAAAAAGAAATTTAATAATTTACCGTGAAATTTACGCTCTTACCACAAAAATATTTAAATTTTGTTGTACAATTGCTGTAATAAAATGACAGAAATGAAAAACTCTAATCTCTATGCATGATCTTTGGTAGAAGTAATAAATTTTCAAAGAGTTGTAAGAAGTTTCTCAATAAAAGACAAAATTATATAGTACTTTTGTGCATTTTAATTAAATTTCGTAGTATTTTACGTTTTTTCAATAGATGACGGGCTGAACGGGCTGCCCGTTCCTGCTCGGTGAATTCCAACGGCCGAGCGAGGACCGGGCATTAGAAGATAAACGGACGCAGGGAGGGCACGGGAGGCGTTAAATCTAAAAATGCAAAGCACTAGTCCCAATTCGATCCTATCAAATTTTGCGAATACAAGATCTGCCCTTCACTTTTGTAAATATACAATACAGCATATTTATTTGCGTTTCGTATTATATTACTGTTTATGAATTGACAATTTAATTAATAGGTTGTTTGGGCAAAACGACAAGAGATCAAGCAACTCTCAAAACGCGNACCATTGATTTTTATATGAGATGGAACTGCGCAAAAAAATGGACCTCACCCAATTTGACCAAATTTCTAATATTAAAGGATTGAGCTAAGTAGATTTAATCCAACGCATGTTGAGACTATGTGAAATCAAAGNTAAATATACAATACAGCATATTTATTTGCGTTTCGTATTATATTACTGTTTATGAATTGACAATTTAATTAATAGGTTGTTTGGGCAAAACGACAAGAGATCAAGCAACTCTCAAAACGCGGATTTGAACAGCCCATTCCTGATAATCTTTTCAATGATCCATTATATCCAGAAGAATGGTATATTGTAAGTATTATTGTTAATTTGAAAATGAAATTTACAATATAAATGTGAAGTAGCAAAATAATGACATATTTTCCTTTGGGAATTCAAATTGTACGTCGTATATAAAATACAATAATCAAGTTTTAAGGATAACATCTTTCAGATATAGTGATAGACAGAAATATAGAAGAGTTTTCATCAAATTTTTTGCTTACAGAAAGACTAGAAATTACTAAAATATTAACAATCAACACATATATATGTGGATCAGTTGTGGATATGAGCATAATTCGCACCCTCGGTTTTACCTAACCCGAGGGCATTGGTGGGATGCAGAGTTGTTATAAGGTACGGGCAGGTACGACCAATCTCTCAATTCCACACTGTTTTTTGAAATATGTGATACACGATGTTTAAGAAAACATTATCGCAAAAATATTTGAAATAGTAGCGATGGTGGAAAAATGAAATGAATTCTATGTGTTGAAAGTTTATTTTTAAATATAATTAATCAAGCACTCTCAAATTATTATTGCTATTTAATTAACAACAACAACTTCTTTGTGCTATACATGTAGTAAATTATTAATGATAAGCGATCAAACATTACAAATGTAAAGGTCACTCTAAGAAGCATTGCCAAAATTTACCTAAAAGAATAATGAGTCGAATGTTTCAAATTTCTTAGTGCGAAAATCGATGAATACAATAAGTAATTCAAAATATTAATGTTATCCATGGATAAAGTTATAGATCAACATATATGATTCTTATAATTTCTTAAATTTATCTAATAATACTGCTTCTAAAAATAGTAAGTTATTTGGACTCCTTGAGAAATTGAAATGTTGACGTAAATCTTTTGGTGATCAGGATGTTCTATCTTCATGCAAAATATGTCACTAGTTAAAGTATATTGTTATTCTTTGGAGTTAAAGTTTATATATATATATATATATATATAATTTATCTTTTTGGAATGCTTTCTATCTTAAAAAATTTATGTTCTAAATTATTGCAACATTATATCATTTTCTAATCATGTGAACGTAGAGATATTAAATTAAAAGTTTTTGTCTGAAAATATCTCAGTAATGGAGATAGTTATAGTATAGAATGAATTTTAAACTCATAAACTCAGGTACCGACGAAGTCTCTTCTCAAATTAAAATCTGAAACTATTTAATATGTATTGTATTCCTGCACTACCTTGAAGGAAAAAGGCCTAGCTTTCCTAACAATATAACTATTTGTAAGTAATATATTTTAAGATAATGGATGACGAATATAATAGAAAAAACACTCTTATAGATCTTATAGCTAAATAATTACGGAATGTTGATGCTTTATTGAATTGGAAGTGATATTCATTGAAACACAACTAAGTGACTTAGCTCACATAGTAAGAAGCATTCTAAAGTCTTGGTTGACAATTTCCTATGACAAGGGCAGTCCAAAATGAAAGCTCAAAGATAATTTGAGTCCAAAGCACTGTAATAACCAATTATGTCAAGTCATGATAGAGCACAGATGTGCAGTCTCAGTGCTCGGTAGACCTTAGATCATCAAAATGTAACAGGAATTCCTAGACAATTGCGGACTTCACAATTGGAAGTGGAGTAGAGGAATGGCTGCATAGTGTTGACTCAAATCAATGGAGAACCGCACACGTGGGCAGATGAGAAGAACAGAACAGCATTGGATTGTTACATAAGGCACAATTTTGGGGCCTATATTATTTAACTTAGTTTACGATCAACTCAAATCTTCTTTTCATAATGCAGTTTTAACAAAGTACGCAGATGATGTTACTGCCGCAATTGCTTGTAATCGCTTCAATGACAACAGTGTAGCCATCCTAGATGAAATTTTCGATTGGTGCTAATTGAATAAATTTAGAATTAGCAATGAAAAATATGTTGAATTCAATTATTTGTAAACCACTTCAACTACAAACCAAAATCAAATTTCACGTTACACAAATGACTCAAGTGAAAATAATTGGAATATCATATCACGAAACCCTACGGTTTGATGCACATGACATCACAAATATGAAAAAAATGAACGCTNAATGGCTGCATAGTGTTGACTCAAATCAATGGAGAACCGCACACGTGGGCAGATGAGAAGAACAGAACAGCATTGGATTGTTACATAAGGCACAATTTTGGGGCCTATATTATTTAACTTAGTTTACGATCAACTCAAATCTTCTTTTCATAATGCAGTTTTAACAAAGTACGCAGATGATGTTACTGCCGCAATTGCTTGTAATCGCTTCAATGACAACAGTGTAGCCATCCTAGATGAAATTTTCGATTGGTGCTAATTGAATAAATTTAGAATTAGCAATGAAAAATATGTTGAATTCAATTATTTGTAAACCACTTCAACTACAAACCAAAATCAAATTTCACGTTCCACAAATGACTCAAGTGAAAATAATTGGAATATCATATCACGAAACCCTACGGTTTGATGCACATGACATCACAAATATGAAAAAAATGAACGCTGCTTAAATTCAAACAAGCGGGTTTTGATAAAAAAGAACTTGAGGCACTGTATCAAACCCTAGTTGTTCTTATTTTGTCATACTGTACCATAATTTGGGGAAATTGTCGAAAATTATACCTGAATAAAATTGACATTCTTCAAAAGAAAGCTATAAGATTTGGAATTCTTAATAACTACAAATGTATTGCTTCAATTAATAACGAAAATAATGAAAAATGTACAATCAATTACTCTATCCTGAAGATCATCAATTTAAGGAAATTTTACCCAAAAAATCTAAGAATGACAAAGAAAAACTTCTAAAGACAAATATTTCACTGTATTGTCATACTATACAATCAATTCGATAAAAAAGTTAGCAACATTTTATTAAGCGATTTTAAGTTTTTTCCACTTGAGTAATATGTAATTCATGTATGGATGTAATTAATCGCCCAAGTTATTCTTCTTAGGAAAAATTTAAGTGATTTGACCTTGCAGAATAAGTCGCCTTGAAGAGGATTGATGTCTTTGGAATGTAGAATCTAAAATATAGTTAGAACTCTAAGTCATAAGATCCAATATGTAAAGTACTAAAAATCAAAAGATCAAGCAGTTGCAGTTCTAGAGATATTAGACGAATACCTTAATGACTTAACCTGTCGTTGTAGTTTTTTAGAATTTGATATTCATCTTGAGCAAAGAATTTGACATTTCTGGAGAAGCTTAGGATCTGATGGCGAAATTTTAACTTGCTCAAAATACATTGTACAAAATGCATTTCATCCTTATTGCGATTTGATTAATGATGATTACTTAGATATTTTGCACAATAGTCGGTAATTATAAATATTGATAAATTTTTCAAAAATTGATATTTTCAACCCAATACGGATTTAAGCTTAGCTACTATATCAGTGTCAAATAATATATTGACCTTCATTTAATGGCATCCAAGAAATTGATAGAATTAGTTAAAGCATGTTTAACTTCTCCTAATCAGCTGTTCTGACTAATCATGGCATAATAAGCTGAAAATGGATTAGGATTGAATTTGCATTTCCTTTGCAATTCATTCATTTTTTGAGAAGCTGCAAACCAAAATAATTTACATAAAAATGCTATTAGGGAAAACAACCTCACTATTAAAAGATAAATCCGGAAAATGCAAAACTTCTTCCTTTTGACTAAATAATTAACTCATTTTTCCAAACTGTTTTAAGTGACTTTCTACAATATGGCCTTAACTTTAAGGTGCCCTGGAATTTTTTGAATTTGCTAAAGTTTCTTGAAAAAATCTGAAAGTACCAGAAGAGAAAATAGATCTCTGACTTTGTGCAGTGCTCACTTAAATGGAGCTAAGTATATAAAAAGAAACAAAACAGCTAAGATTTTAGTTGCTGCTTCCATATGATTTCGGACTCCTAATTACCTCAACATTAGGAATGGAGAGAAGTAAGGATTAAAATTTTCCTAAAAATTGGAATTTTCAATAAAAACACCTCAATCACATTTATGCACTTTAGTACAAATTTTCTAAATAATGTTCGAGCATGTTCACCAATAGTTGTGGCCATATCTCAATATATCCCAATTTTATAATAGGCTTGGAGAAAATTGCTTGGAAATCTTGAAAAAAAGGTTTGTCCTTTATAATGAAAGTGGATAGTTTATAGTAAATTGAAAGCCTATTATAAATTTGAAATTATGTACATCAAAATAAATTGGTGTGAATGAATCAATTATCTAAATTAAGTTTGAGAACGTAACTATTGCTTATGATTGAATCAAAACCTGTGTTTAGAATGGCGATGGCTATGAGAATGTTGCAACCACTGCTAGTTTACGTGTGAAGGAAGCATGGGAGCTAGGATATGACGGAACGGGAGTAAAAATCGTTGTAATTGATGATGGAATAGATGGCACTCATGCTGATCTTAATCCGAATTATCTTCCCAGTCACTCAATAGATCTTAATGACAATGATGATGATCCTTATCCTAGAATCAAAAAACCCTATGATGAATACAATGCGTAAGTCATGAGTTCTCTCATTATAAGCAGAACAAGAAATTTGATTAGAATTAAAATAATTTCAGAATTTTGAATGTATATATTCTTTTATTTTGAATTGCATAACATACTTGTAAGCAAAGCACAAATAATGGTTCCCCAATATGCATATACTTTTAATAATTTATTCAAATGCAAGGGTATTTCACTGTACCATATAATGTATGGTTATAACAACAGAATATTAGTAATTTTGTATGCTAAAAGTATTACTATTACAATTATCAATGTTTAGCCATGGTACTAAGTGCGCAGGAGAAATAGCTGCTGTTGCCAACAATGGTATTTGTGGTGTTGGAATTGCTTTTAATGCCAAAATTGGAGGTAATAATTTGTTTGCTATGCAATTGACAGTAACATAGAAATAACTTGTGCTAAACCAATATACTGATATATACATCCTTTTTGTCAACTACATTATCCTCGTCAATCAACCCATGGTATATGTAGGGTTATTGATATCAAATTACTTATTTTCTAGCAATAAATGGAGCAGAAAGAAATTTTTGCGTATAAATACATATCTGCAATTGATAAATGTCATCGGTACTTTTAGATACAGGGGTCAAAAGTGAAATTTTCAGCTTTGTTTAAGTAAAAATACTAAATTTTTTTGACAAATTTGTATTGTGCGGCACTACGATTTGCCAAAATTTTAAAATGCATAAAAATCGAAAATATTCCAAAACCGGCAATTTTAATAATCTAAATGGAAAACCCCTGCGCAGAGCTTCCATGTGTACACGTGGCAGTACTCGACTTCTAATATTCATGCTGTGTTTCGATTAATTACAAGTACATGATCTAAAGACTTTCGTCATCTCTAGCTTTTATGAATAAACACTATCATTCTTTAAGTATAATCAATGCATTTTTATCTTTTTAAAATGGTATGTATCTCCAGTAAATATTTTTCTTAGAATAGTTTAAATACGTAGTTCTAAGTGATAACGTTCATTCTATGGTTTAAATAATAACTAAAATTTTTTTGGTAACAATACAATTTATTTCATAACCTGAGCCGCACACCATTTTAGTTGGACACCACCCACAAAATTTGCTTCTAATCCACGCACGATTACCATAACTCCCAGGGCAGATAGATCATATGCTTCACAATTAATGACAGAGTTTGTTGCTTACGTTTCTCCTTTGAACCGAATTCACTTTTTTACTATCAAACACAAAAAAATGTTTTTAAATTTATAGACATCATTAAAATAATTGAGTAGCACTAATAATTTGCAATCGGTTTTTTGATTAAGCAAAGAGTTTTTATATTATTAGCAATTGCCTGAAAATTTTAAAAATACGCATTTAGGAATTAGAATGCTTGATGGAAAAGTTACTGATGACTTAGAAGCTACTGCATTTAGCTATAAATGTGAAGATGTGGATATTTTTAGTATGAGTTGGGGTCCCAACGATGATGGTAAAACCTTTGGTGGTTTCTACAGAATGTCACAAGCAGCTATTGAACATTGCATTAAGCATGTAAGATATCGATCTATACAACAGATTTGAATGTTTCTAGAAAAGCTCATTACTTAAGTGATAATATTATATTTTCCTAAGACCTAAAATTGACGCATTTCAGGGAATATTTCGCTCCTTAAATGCGAATAATTTTGATATGTCTTTTTAATCTGTTGCAATATGAGGTTTTTGAAATAATTTTACGTGTAAGCACTAATAATAAGTATTGATATTGTTTATATATGGGTTTCTATGGTTTAGTACTTGTTTATGGTCAATGACAAAATATTGTAAAGTAAATGATTAAAGGATAAAAAACGAAAATAAACCTTCGTTCACAGTTGAAAGAATACAAATAAGGAATATAGTAGAATATTTTTTATAATATAAATACATTAATGTTGTCTACGACAGCTTTCTTCCATTGAAAATCATTAATAAATATTTTATTTACGAGTAAGACTATAAAAAAATCCAATGACTATAACTATAAGTAGTTTTTTCATTATAGATGAATTTGGTACTCTGTATGAATCCTAGCAATTCTAACTAACCGAAAAGCAACAAAAAATTCTAATTAGTAGTAAAATTCCATATTCTTGCTTTTCATATTTGTAAAAACTATCGATTAGATATGGTTTATTACAATTTAAAAGTGGGTAACCGACGGTTTGAAATTTGAATAGCCTATTTAACTTTGAATAACAAGTAATGTCAAGTAACACTAATGACACAACCTGCTGAAATTGTAAATCCGTAATTTCAAATGAAGGTGAACTGTTTCAATGTGTGTACTGCAAAACAAACTTCCATTTACTTAAGAAGACTTGTTCCGAGTTCTCCAACGCACAAGCAGATCTGCTATTAAAAATGAAAGATCAAATTATTATCTTCTGCAATGTTTGCTCTGATGCGAAAAGGAAAGAAGCTTTTCTTAACTCAGAATTTAGCATGAACAAATTAAATGAAGAACAAAAAAGATAAAATGCGTTACTATTAAAGACCATCTCTAAAATAGAGAAGTTAAAGCTTGATATAGATCAATTAAGCTCTCAAGCTGAGCAAAACAAATTGATTATGAACAAGATGGATAATTTGAATACTGATATAGAAGCATTCAAGACTAGCATCGACGATTGGAAGAACAATATGAAAATATGTCATGAGCGGATTTCACAACAAACTGCTCCTCAGCAGTCACGTGTGACTGATGATACTCGATTGACTTTATTGGTTTCTGGACTGGCTGAAAAATCTGAATACACAAATCCAATTGCCAAACTGAATGCTGATCGTGATGTACTTAAGGAATTATTTTCATATAACCTAGGTGTCGATTGAAAATTTGATAATTGTTATCGAAGAGTTAAGTTTATTCAATCTCGCACTACACCGCGGCCACTTGTGGTCAAATTTCAAAGTTTGTGGGATATTAGAAAAATGAAATTATTATCTACTTACAAACTAAAAGGAACCTCAATATTTATTCGCAATGATCTTACACCAGATGACTTAGCCAAAGAACGCATGTTTTTGAAATTTAGATACGAATTGGTATTAAAGCGCCTCGAAAAATCACAGCTCAAAATCAAAGGACTTAGACTATATTACAAGTCTCATATCATTGAAAATGAAAAAATTATTGATGAAATCATCAAATCAATTAGCCCTTCTTATAATCAAAGCAACAGTAATCAATTAGAAAATTGACTATTACTTTCTGTATTTCTTTCAAATGTGCAATCCATTAAATATATAATTGATGAAATTTATGCCCAAGGGTCTGCCATTATATTTCCAGAAGCCTTAATGATAGTTGAAACACATTTGTCTTATGAGATTTGTAATAGCGCTGTAACCCTACCTGGTTACGTCACTGAAAGAAATAATCGAACAAAGAATGCTTCTGATAAAGTTGGTGGTGGAGTAATGATCCAAATTAAGTCTCCTACTCCATATCGTGTTTTCCACCCTAACATCGATGACGATTTGCTTGACATAGAAGCTTTGTGGGTAAAACTTAATATTAAAAAGTCACCAAGGGAAATTAACGAGTATATGGTAGGTAAATTATATCATCCATATTGGTGCAAGGAAGAAGAATATGGTCTACGCAATTACTTAGGTGTAGTTTTAAATCAGATTAATGATACTTATTCCAACTACATGATTATTATTGGTGGGAACTTTAATAGAGCTAACGTAAATTTTCTTACAGCAGAGTTTCAACTTCAGCAGATGGTGAAATTTCACACACACCAAAATCGTACCTTGGACAAGATTGTTACTAATTTCTCCAAGTTCTATGAGTCAGCTCAACCGATACCCAGTATTGGTAAATGTAAGCATTTATCTGTGTACATAAAATCCAAATATGTATGTGGAAATCCGACGATGACATCTTATAGAGTGGAAAAAGAAATGTAACCTACAATTTTTTGGGAATATAGTATCCCGCTGTGTGTGGAATTTTTGCACTGATGTTAACATTTACTTTGCTCAGAATTGGGAAAATTTTTCAAAGTTTATGTTCAACGCCTATGAGTACTCATTTCCAGTGAAAATGTGAAAATATATCCATGACACAAGCCTTGGGCAATTGTAGAAATAGTCCGATTGATAAGCAAGAGGCAATACGCCCTACGACAAAGGAAATTTTCTTTATATCGTAGGCTCAAAAAGCTATAAACCGCAAATTAGAAATTGCTCGCAAAATTATTACAACCGTGTTGTTGCTGATCTTAAATCTTCTAAACCAGAAGATTGGTAGGCTCAAATAAAGAAAGTTAGTGGCATATCCGTTGAGTCTTTTAGAAATGAGCTTTACTTGGTGATAATTTCTTATCTATGGATAAGATTACACTTGCAAATTGCATTAATAACGAGTTTACTACAATTACTAACGAGTATGAACCTATAACTGTATCAGATATGGTGATTCCATCTTTAAACTAAAACCCTATATTTATCCGTGATTATCAAACTTTTCTGAAATTGAAAGCATTAAACATTCATAAGTCAACAGGTCCTGATATTCATGGCATTACCATTCCCACCTGGATTCTCAAAGAATACTGTTATGAACTGGCATTTCCCATGTCTGCCTTATTAAATCATTCATTTTCAACGTATGATGCTTCCCCCTTTACATGCGCTAATGTGACCTATTTAGAGAAAAATAAGCCGGTTAAAAAAATCTTCGACCAATTTCATAACACACCCTATTGCGAAAATAGCAGAAGAGGTTTTATTGGAAAAGGAACTTATTGAAAAAATATGTAGCAGTCTAGATCCCAAACAATATGGAGTTATCCCTGGTCGTTCCACCCTATATGCACTACTTGATATGACACATAATTGGATAAATCAATTGGAAAGTGCTAGGCAATACATACGAATATTTTTAATTGACTTCAGAAAGGCTTTTGATTTAGTTAGTCATCCAATTTTAAGTAACAGACTGAGAGAAATTAACGTTAGCAACTATACATGCAACTGGATCATAAGCGTCATATCTGGTCGTCAGCAAAGAGTTCGTTTACCTTGCGGAACACTTTCATTGTGGAATACGTTGTATGCAGTAGTACCTCAAGGAACCAAACTTGGACCTTGGCTTTTTATACTTTTTGTTAACTCTTTATGAGATTTTGGCCCAACAGAGTCAAATTTGTGGACGATCTGACAGTTTGGGAAGTTTGCTCGCGTGATACTCTTTCAGAATCTGAATGTTTAGTTCACAGAGTGGAAAACTGGGACAGCAATTCGCTTATGCAACTTAATCTAATAAAATCAAAAGAAATTACTATTTGTCCCTTGCATAACATTAACTTACCATCTGAAGTTCAAATAATAAATGATAGTATTCAGCGAGTTCAATCAGCTAAACTCCTTGGATTAGTAGTTCAAGACAATCTCACATGGGAAGAAAATATTATACACATGGTTAAAAAGCCGCCATAGATTTCATTTCCTCCGAATTCTTAAAAGGTTTGGTATTCCATCATCACATCTAATCGAAATCTACACATCATTAATACGCCCTATTTTAGAGTACTGTTCACCCGTTTGGAGCAACGCAATAACTAAAGAATAATCAAAGGATTTGGAACACATTCAAAAGCGTGCTCTGCGGATAATTTTTCCAAATTTTGAATATGAAGCAGCATGTCTTGTCAGCAAGTGTCAATCTCTAAGTGATCGACGAAATTCATGCTGTACTAAACTTTGGCAAAAAATCCAATACAAAGAAAATCACTCACTGAGTCATTTTGTGCCAAACATACGGTATTTAGATTATAATTTACGTAACATTCGTGATTACTCCTTCCCTCATCGAACTTCTAGAATGGAGAAAAGTTTTGTCTACAATCAAATAGCAGCAATGAATTTGTTTACATCTGGGAAATGATGCACATATATAGATATATATATATATATATATATATATATATATGTTTGTAAATGGTAGTTTATATTTATTACCTCATATTTTTCAACCTTTTGGTTGCAATTAAGGTGAAATAAATATATCTCTTTCTCTCTCTCTCTCAAAAAAAATTACAATTTTATATTACAGATGTATTTTCACTCAATTGATTTAGGAGATCCTATTTAGGCTTCTTGTAATATACATTTAAAAAGAAGTTCAAAATTAAAATGTCTAATTTAAGGCGTAATTCCTTAGGACTTACTAAATTTGCATTCTAGGGTCGTGGTGGTAAAGGTACAATATATGTATGGGCTTCTGGTAATGGTGGTGCGAAGGGCGATGACTGTAATGCAGATGGCTATGTATCAAGTCCGTATACAATTTCAATAGGAGCTTTAACCAGCACTGGACGACCGGCATACTTTCAGGAAACTTGTGCTTCTACGTTGGGTACTGTTTATACTGGTGGAATAAGTAGACAGCAATATGAACAACTTAAAGCGAATCACAACAAAACGATTCCTAAGATGTATCCAATGGTACGAATTTAATAATATATTAATGTTCCTTAATGTTCCTAATTTGTTTATGACTTGTTAAAATTCAACTAGGCAACATTAAAAGTCGTAGAAGTGAATATTTAACAAATCGGAAGCAATGTATTAAGGACTTATGTAATCAATGTTTGAAAGTAATCAATTTATTTGTTTGGCTGCCTAAAGTTAAGTTAAAATTCAATAATACAATGTAATCACAGAGATCTAAACTCTTACTTAAGAAATATCATTGCCAGAATCAACTGCTTTACTTTGAATTGAAATTTCGTATGAATTTCTTACTAAAACTTATAGTTTACACTATATTTCCCTGATTAGGTGATCATTAAAATATATTTATATCCACATTCATAGCACCATAGCACTTAAGATGAACTTTTCAAAACCCATATATATATATATATATATATATATATCCTAAAAAAATATATATATATATATTCTCCACAGTATCCGAAATCCACTTTTCAATTAAATATAGACAAATGATATAAATTGAGTCTGATTTCTAACAAAAAGCTTAGAAAACTTTCAAAAAAGACACTTATACTAAAATTTGCTAGACATCTTATATTTGTAATCAAACGCAAATGCATCTAAAAGAAAACTTTAAAGGAAATATGTACTGAAAACAAATATTCAGGTAACTTTTTTGAGAAAAATTGATTGGCCATGCCGTGCCCGCCCGTTTCTTTATGCCTGTTACCTCGGGCCACCCGAAAAGCACTACCTTTTATGGAATAAAGAAGCTTAAAATAGATTTTGTTTTCAATGTACAAATGCTTATATTATATTGTCTAACTATATTCTACGAAAGATTATTGTATATGCTTTAACCTGGGTCCTCAGAGTTGGGGCTCCTAAAATCATTAATGCGGAAAGTGCACGGCCTCAAGCATCATCTTTTTAAGAAGTACTGACATGATTGTTTTGTAAAATAATATCACAAAAACGTACATTTTTTAATTACTACAAACTAATACTTATTTTCAATTCAACTTATTTTACTGCACATAGAATATTAACAGATTGCAAAATCTAATAAATTCACTATATGGATTTCACATAAGGCCCCTATCGTTCTTTGCAATTATTTAGAAACTTATAGTTTGGTTTACTGGTGAAAACATGTGGGACAAAATATAATTTTTGGGCTTAAGTCTTAACCTGTCCAGAGATTTTTTAAATATTTCATTTTTTCATGAAAAAAAGTCTGAGAGCACCATAGAGTTAAGGTCTATCACCTTTGTAAGTACGTTTTAAAGCTTCACCCGGTAGCGGCCTCATTGAAACACTTCTGATTGTGTACGCCAGGTTGGCGGTCTATCTGTGATACCATAAAAGCAATTAATGTTAGTTGTTGCTCCCAGAGGCCTTATACCTCCTGATTACTTGAACATTATCATGGAGAAAACACTTTTAAAAACCTTGAATTTTCATTGAAAACTAATTAATCTTTTTAAGTATTTGAACATTGCAGTACAATTTAGTACACATTTTCAACATTTAGTTCATGTAAGTTTACCAATAGATGTGTCCATGTCTTGCAATTTCCTAATAGGCTTGAAGAAAAATTGCTTGGATTACAGGAAATTTATGATTAATAATCTTATGGATTCGTGCTTAGAAATATAACTTAATGATCTTACAGCACAATTTTATATTTCCTTTATCGAAGTTCCTCGAGTTTCATAAAGGTTATGTAATATAAAAACCTGAATTTATGAATTTTTTGTCGAATTTGAATCCTTGTTTTCATATTCTAATTTTATCATTAAAACTATTTTGGTTTTTAAAACCCTTCATAGAATATGAACTTAATTTAGGTAACAACCAATATTGCTTTTGATTCAGATATACATTCCAGCAAAAATTGTGAAAAGTATTTCAGTGGCACATCTGCTGCTGGTCCTCTTGGTGCCGGAATCATTGCTCTAACATTGCAAGCTAAGTAAGTATCATTGTGATAAATGATAAGATGATGAGCCTCTTATTCAGTTCAAGTTTAGCATATTTGAGAAATAATAATAAAATTGAAGAAGAGCTATAGATATATGTAGTCTGAATTTGGTTTACATTAAAAATTTTTTTCCCTGTTTTAAATTTCCATACTCAATAAATTAACATTACATAATGAATAAATTAGTATGGAGTATGATATTTTTTATCATTCTAATCTTTGATATAAATGTAGATCATTAGTTTGGTTTAGGGAAGGACCTTAAATATAACACATAAAGTTTAATGTGACTTGTAAATTCTTATAATTATAGTGGTATGTGTTGAGAAATTTGCACTTAGTCCATCTTTAACGTGGAGAGATGTTCAATATATTATAATTGAAGCAGCAAGACTTCCTGATCTTTCTCAGAGTGATGATGAAATTCAATGGCATAAGAATGGGGCCGGTCATCAAGTAAATCATGACTATGGCTTTGGTATACTGAATGCAGAGAAGATGGTTACGTTGGCTAAAACCTGGATCACAGTTCCGAAACTACACAAGTGCCGAATAACATACAGCAATGAACTTCCAAAGTATGTTTACATGCTTATATAATTTTATAAAACATTTGGAGGTACTTGGAATACTGTCATTCTGAAATTGTTTTTCAAAAAATCAAAATGCCCCAATGACTATATTTCTGGATTTACGTTTAATCTCATAATTTTCATTTATGTTTTAGTAATTCACACTCTTTCTAATTTGTTGTAAAAACTTTAACATTTAGACCTATTCCTTCTTCTGAAGGGGAGTGGAGAGAACTTAAGTTAACAACAACAGGTTGTGGTGGCAAATTACGTTATCTCGAATACGTTTCAGCAAATGTATCTTACAATTCTGAATATCGTGGAGCAATTAATCTGAAGCTTCATAGTCCGAGTGGCACTGTATCTCAATTAATGCGCACGCGTCCTCTTGATAAATCAAAAGATCCTCTATCCTACTGGTCTTTCAATTCTGTCCTATTTTGGGGTAAGCATTTCCCGGATTCGCTCAAATATAATTCAATTTCCCTATCACTTTATTGTTAAAATTTGGTTGATTTTGTATGTATCTTGTTTGGTATTTAAGAATAAATTTATTAAGGACTTCGTTTTGCAATTATGTAAGAATGTGTGACTAAAAACCGAAATCAATGCGTTATACTCCACAGATCATCTTACTATTAAAAAAGATAACAACTTTAGTGCACATTTACATTTAATACTATCTAAAGGTGAAAATAATCTTCTCAATTGATATTAAATTTCCTAATTATATTAGAATTGCTATGAAGTGAATTTAGGTGAAAACCCCTTTGGAGAGTGGACTTTGTCAATAGCCTATGATAAAGAAGTTGTCGACAAAGCAAAATTATCTTCTTTCTCACCTACTATCAGCAGTTATGGACTCGAATTAAGCGGTACCACTACTGCACATTCCAATCCATCAAATGCAATTTACTCTGAAACAGATTTTAATACTAGAGGTTCTAAGAATTGACATATATTTTGCTAACTGTTACTTTAGAGGATGAAATGGCGAGGGAATTTTATAAAAAAGAAATGGAGTCATCAATATCAGGTTAGACCATAGTAATTCAAGTTTCTTAAGTATATACTTCATAAGTTTATTGTCAATTTAAGTTCTCTGAATGTTAAAATGACATTATTTTTTAAAATTCTTGAAGTAAAAAGTTATGTGGATTTTTTAATATTTCGTATTTTTTTGTAAAGCTGGTTATTTAAGTTTGCTTAGGTTTGCTAAGTATATATAATTAAGTTTGAATTAATTATGATTTTCTTAATTTCAATGGTACAAATAAGCATGAACGTTGAAAAAAAGTATTACAGGTGTTGAAACAGGAAAATGATAGTACATTCAATGACGACTTGCTAGTACTTGCCGTGCAAATGTATCATTCTCGCGGTTTTGAAATTTAAGGAAGAAGTGAATCATTTGTAGAATTACCATTTCTTATTTTGAAGATAGATCTCAGCTTACCAAAATTAAGTGGGTTTTATTGGATATGTGATCTGTTACATCTAGAGTACCAAAAGGATGTGATTTAGGGCCTCTTCTATACATTCTATAGTTTAAAAACTTTGGAGAACCTCAAAACACTTCGATTATCTTAAGTTTCCAAATTATTCCCATTCTTGAATAAGGTACAGTTCCTTGATAAGATCGTTAACCAAATAAGGCCACCCCTTGATATCTCTTAAATGAGAAACAAAGGACAACTTCTGCTGGACGGATCAGATTTTTCAATGACAAAAGATACAAGTATATTTGGTAAGATCTTCAGCCCAACTTCAAACAAAGCTTTATCGAGTTACAGCACTCAGAGTGGTTTTCAAACATGTGGTATATACCCTTCAACCGAGATAGTCTGTCTAATCATGCCTTTGCACTTAGTGAAGTAACTCACTGCAACTCCCATGAAGTCCAGGTGCCTGAAGAGCGAGAAATATACACAATTCTTAGTCTACTCAAAGCGATATAATTTTGAATTTTACTTCTTTACTCCGACTCCATCCACTTCTTTATGCAGATTCTGTCTTTTAGAGTTTTACGCAGCTTATAGCGGTGTATAAATTTGCTTTATAAACACATTTTGACTTTGCATTACTGGTTTTTACGTTATATGCAAAAATGAGTAGTAAGTATATATAGCATATTTTATTTGTTTCAGCAGTAAAAATTATCAAATATCACATAAGTACTATGTTGATCATTTTGGTTCATGTTTTAGTTATTAATATATGCGAACATATTGTAAATTATGTTTTCTCTATGGCCTTATTAGAGCCGGTTGGTTTAGAATGAAAATGTAACACACATATATTCATTAAAAAATGAGATTCCTAGCTATCTAACCAATATCTAAAATGTTCAATTTTACAATTTAATAAGTAGGCTGGGCCACGGATTAGATGAACTTGAATCGGTGGCCTTAGTCGGTTACTGTACCTTAGTGCTTCCGCTCACTCTACTCAATCTAATATAAATCACATTAAGCACTGAACCTTTAATGGTGGATCAGAATTTTACATTCACACTACATTATTACTTTTACTAAAAGAAGCAAGCACATTTAAATTTTAGATATTATATGTAGAAATTTCTGCAGTATAAAATGTTAGATATTTATTAGTAACATAATATATGACTTTTGTAATCTTTTTATTCATTTCTCAATGGATGGAGACTGGAGAGCAGTGGTCATGGGTGTTGAAAATATGTGGACACGGGCTTTGCAAACACTATGCCAAATAAATTAGATTGTCGGGCTAAGATATCCTTGCAGGATGGGACCGGGACTCAAATTTCTGGTCCCGTAAGTCTCTTTTCCAGTGCCCCCGTTAGCGCATTGCATATATGCCATATTTCAAAACGTTTGAGGAAGAAGGTAATCATTCTGCTATTTGAAATATAACCTTAATTAATTCCTTCTGCCATTCTACCAATGGTGGATGATCGGATGGACAATTCATTAAAACCAGGGCCTTCTATATAATATATATATATATATATATATATATATATATATATATATATATATATATATATATTATATAAGGTCCTGTTAAAACAAATTAAAATATAAATACAAAAATATTGATCTCAAACAATTCTAATTGATTGAGTTCATTCAAAAAATCAAAGTTAAATGTTCATTTTATTGAAATAATTCAATAGTTCAGTATACTTACTAAGTGTGGTTTTTGAGAACATACTCGTTAGATCCATCTTGCTTCTTCTCAAAAGTTTGCAGATTATCAAATGTGCAGTTACGTATGGATTTGTATGTAAATTTGCTATTAAACCCGGCTAAATAACACACGCATGGAATTTTATTTAATTAAAGTAAATGTTAAAAGTGTAGTAGGAATGCAAGGTGAAATGTTAAGTTCATTAACTGAAATACACTCTTTCTTTTTATATTTCTTTTTATACGAATTACAAGGCTCAAAATGCTCAAATTCTAAAAATTATTCAAGCATCAACATAAAGCTGAATATATTAATTCAGAGATTTCTGAAAACTAACATAGTGAGATGCTAGCAACTTTTCAGTTTTTGTGTTTTCTTTCTACAATGATGATACACAGGATTATATCGAGAAAATATGGTTAAAGTGTGTGTAATTTGATCATACAGTCCTTGTTTATATTCCTTAAAAAATTAGTTTTTTTGTAATTCCCTGCCCCTTGAATTTGTGTGTATAAAAATTTTGATCTTTCAAAAATTATGCCTCCGATCTGATTTTATAAATACTATTTAACCTGCAGAAATGCGAGAATGATCATGTTAGAATATTTTAGGCTGATATTGGCAGAATCACTAAGAATCATTTAGGCTTGGCACTATTTATGTAATTCTTATAAAATAGAAAAAGGACGAGTACACATGTCAAATTTATTAAATGATTTTCCTATTTTCAAATTGCCTACTGTTTACTGTCATTGAACATATAGTTTGAGCTAGTATTTGAAAGCCTTTTGATTAATAATTCAGTATTTGATTATATAGTAATCCATTTTGGTTTGGAGGTGGTTTTCATATACAGATTGAATTGGGGTTGAACCTATATATTAACAACTTTCATAGTTAAATAACACATAAAACTTTTAAATTATATATTTTTATAATTACCTCAATCATGACCTAGTTTAGTAGGTCATGCCTCAATTAATTTTGTTTATTATGAATTTTTTACTATATGCAGTTTTGTTTTAAGGTTTATCACAATGTTAGAAGTTAATATGTTAATGCCTTTATGTTCTTTAGCAAGTAATGTATTGAAATTTCCACTGGTATATATCTAACTACTTATAATTCACAATACAAATGAAATCTTTTGAAAAATTGCATGTTTTTTATTTTAACATAATAAAAATGCATTTATTTTAAATTTGTTTAACTTAGATTCAAATTATTTGGATCCAAGGAATGATGTTTACAACTTAAAACGACAAGAGGAAGGAATCTTAGACGACTTCTTAGATAAATCTCACTTAACTAAGAGTGGATACATTGAAAGACATTCTGAAGCTGACAACCTGTTGAAACGTATTTTAAATTTATTCACATAATTTTATTTCTGCAAATCTATTAATTGGTTTTTGTGAAATTTCATTTTATTATTGTGAAGATTAATTTTATTGCTACATGTTAACACACTTTTTTAAAATTTAAGATAATACATAATTGTCATCTGGATAATTTTGTAGACAAACTACAAATGATGAAATTAGTCCATACACTGATTAACTTTATTTAAATTGTCATAATTTGTAAAAAATTACTGATCATTTAATGGAAAAATCTGAAACAAATTTTACTAAATCCACATATTTAAAAATGAATTGAATACAGGTATTCCATCAGTAATTTTACATTTAGAAAGTAATCATATCAAACTAAAAAACAATGCTGTTAATGAAAATCACAGCAGAGGTACCCTGATTGACTTTGAAGATAAAAGCCATCTTACTATGAGTGGATTTATTGAAAGACATCCCAACAAGAGGCCTACTAAAAAACGTATAATGAATTTTTTATAATTTTCTATCATCTATGTCTTTGTACTCTAACACAGCTAACTCTATATGTGATTACATTATTAACAATCTTAAATACTAATTCAAATTTTGAAGGCGTTGAGCTTTACCAGGATTAATATATTTTGCCGAAGCCATTAATCTTAGGGAAATATATAGGAAAATTGCTAAGTAATAGAAATACTAAAAATTATATCTTTAGCACACAATATTCTGCAAAATAGCTCACAATTGAAAGCGAATTGCTTTTTAATCTTAAGAAGATGTCAGCAATTAACATTTAAACTATTATTATAGAGTTTCTCCTCATATCTAATTACCCTTATATTCCAAGTTCGCTTTAAAGCAAGAGTAATATAACAATAGTAATAAAAATAATGATTAAATTTCACTTCATAAATTATAAATTCGCTACATATAATTTGAATTCATTATTATCTGTATTTTATATTCTTAGTAACACACACACACACACGCACATATATATATATATATATATATATATATATANTAAAAAGACAAGAAATATTTACTTAGACATGCTTAGAGTGTCTACTATGGTAGCTATGTATAAAAAGTGTGGTGTTAAAGACTCCTTGTAGACTTTTTGCAAAAATTATTTTATTATGCCAAAATAATAAATTTTTACGCTGTGAATTAGGACTAGTAGTTTAATATGTATTAGCCTCAATTTGATGTAGAAAAAAGTTCATCCATGTTCCATGCTATGTTGATAATCTCAAATACTTTTAGTTTGGTTGCGGTTGAACTGAAATCTAAGTGGAAACTTTAGATAACACAGGTTTCTAAATTTTTTTATTTTAGTTGACATTATTTGATAGCAAAAATAATAAAACAATTTGCGCTTAGCATAATTTTCTTAACTGACATTTTTCAAAGACATTCAGTCTAATTTTAGAAATGATTCAGTTATAAATAGGATGATTTGTGCCATTATTACGACAGATATTTATAAAATGCTATCGAACAACATAGTTGACATTTAAGAGAAACTGAAACAAATTTTAGTGACTGCAAATTGCCATCGAGAAATGATAGCATGCCAAAAATAAAGCACAACAAATAAGTAAGCAATAGACTGCTTTCATATTATAGATTGCAAAAACTATTGACTTTTCAAACTGTGTTTTGGTAATTGATGGCAATAAATGAAATAACTTACCTTCTTTCTAGCTGCATTTGTAAATACATTTTGGTTCGCTGAGGATCCATTCAAATTCTGTTGACGCGCTGTAATCTAACATAGTCTTAAAAAGTATCCAATGTGAGTGTTTTAAGGATTTTTTGAATTCAAACACTTGAGATTACGAATAAAATGCAAAATATTTCTAATATATTATAATGATGCTTCTTTCATGCAAAATTTTAGTTATTGCAAAGTTTAGATATTCGTTTAATAAATTGGAAGCAATTATTGTTACAAATTGGCGTTGAAAATTAGCAACACAAATTATTTGTTTTATTTTTTATTAGATTGCTCCCATCACTTCATGTTTAACTGCCTGCGTCAGGGTTGTATTAAAGTGGATTTCTATTGATGCTGCAGCATTAGGCCCATTAATGAAATTGGCCCAAGAAAAAATTCATCGAGAATTTTTTCAGAAACTTAACTTAATTTTTTTGCATGCAGTAACACTGTAAGTAACATATATAAAAGGTCTACATATTTAAAGTTTAGTTACTACTGCTTTTAATTTCTTTTTCGATAGTGCACTTGCTCTTAGACTCTTCGACTCATATCAGCTGGAGTCGATACTCAAAGCACAAAGTCCAATACAGAAACAAACCATGCATCAAGGAATTTTGCCGATTCAAGACGAAAGTTAAATAATTCTGCTCTCGAAATTCATTGTGCCGTAATTAAACCATACCTTTTACCGTTTAGAACTAAAAAATTTTATAAACCGATAAAAATTTTAAAAGCAAACCACTTCAAATGAAATTTATGTAAAGATATACTATACAGTTTACAGCATCCTCTGACAGTGGCCAGTTTTTGAAACTTCAAGGAAGGTTTTGTTACTTAGTCAATGGAGTATATATTTTTTTATGCATCAACTTATCACTTACAGCTATTAAAAAGCCATTGTAAGTTTGCAAAGGACCTGATGGTGTGAACGTGAAGATGGTGTCAGGTCGCTAATTGAAGGATGGGATAGCTTTTAAGAAGTCTTGGATGAGCTTGCGACTGATGAGGAGCACAAGCCAAATGCAAGAAATCAAGCAGATGAATTTTTGCGCAAGATGGACGAACTTGAGACAGCCATAATGACGTTTGCTTGGAATTAAATTCTTGGTCGTCTCAATGGTATGAGTCTTCAAAGATCCAACAGTCAGCTTGGATACCGCAACTGGCTTGATGAAATCGCTGGTCAACATGGTTCATGTTTTCTCGGGTTAGTTTTGACGTTTATGAAAAAATGACGATAGAGAAAGTCAAGCATGAAAGAGCTGAAAATGATGAGAACCTCAACGCAAGAGAGAATTTTAAAACTCATACATATTTGGTGATGATGGACAGACAATTAGCTGATCTAGAAAAACGAGTGAAAGCGTATGACGAAATTTCTGAAATCTTTGGGCTTTTGTCGGAGCTTACGTCATTGAGTACCGAGCAGATCACGAAAAAAGCTCAAAATATCATTTTCTCTAACCCAGATAACTTGGAAAACTCATTGGTGGCTGAACTAATACAGCTTGCTGCATTTATGCGCACTCAGAAACCAGAAAACTTGAACGAATCCTTGGAGTACAAGCTTTTGTCAACGCTAAGTCTTTCTCAGAGATTTCAAAACGTCATGATTGTGTTACACATCTATCTGTGCATGATGGTTTCTAGTGCATCTGGAGACAGAAGCTTTTCAAAGTTGAGAATAATGAAAGGAAATTTGGATCTTCAATGCAACAAAAACGGTTTAATGTGTTGGGGCGTTTGAGAGTTGAACATGAGTTGCTATGTAGTATTGATTGTACTGATATGAGCAAAACATTCGCTCGAAAATCAACAATAAAATAAAGAACTTAAGTAGAAGTTAATGTTGTTACTAGTGACAATAACGTTTAGTCTGGTCATACAGCCATTTTCTGCTTTTGTGAGCGTTTCTGAGTGTTTCAGACAATGTTAACGATTTGAATGGTGCTGTTATGCAGTTTAATACTAATTTTCTTTACTTTTGGTTTGACTGTATAAACAGTCAATGTCGATTGTTGAATATAGGCCTTTTTCGAATATACAGCGTCAAGCAAACTCAAGCCTTAATCCTGCCCTGGCTTGCTTAAGTTTAGAAGTGATATTTAAGCTAAAATTTATTTCATTGCTTAGATGTAAACCTTGCTATACACAAATAGGCTATTATTTGGTTGACAAATTTGGTATTATGAATTAAAAGTGGCTAAGGTTAAGAACCAGTTATTTTTAAGATATCATTAATTGCAAGATTGTATGTTTAGATAAATTAAAGGTGTTGTAAAATTCTTTTCCTATCTAAAGTTTGATAAAGTGCTTACCACTGAAGTTGCATTACATTTTTAAAGAATTTCAGAATTCAATTCTTTTCTATGATGACAAAAGAAACAATATAGTTGTATGTTCCCAAGTTCAACTGTGAAAATTAAACGACATTCAAGAAAAATTTTTCTTCTTGTTTACTGCCACAAAGGCGATGTAATATGCATATGAGAAGTGCCTTATAGCATTGTTTAAGGTGATCACTGAAAAAGTGAATAAAGGCCTATATGATTTTGTAGTTTTTCCGTTATGCTTAAAATATGGTTAGTCTTTTCAAAAATAGAAATGAGCATTGTCTTTATTATTGCAGACAAGAATGCGGTATTCATACTATTGTTTACTAAACCAAAATTATCAGTTGTATTAATAAAATGCTAAACTTTTAATGTATATATATATATATATATATATATATATATTAATATTTGTTGTAGAACAGAATTAGAAGCTGGACCAATTTAAAACCGGCTAAAATACAAGTAATGACGTGGGACTACATAGTACTAGAAAGTTTCATGGAACTGAGACCGAATCCATTGGGACTACGTCAGACACCAAATTATGTTCCCACAGATTTCTTCTATACAATTTTCTGTAAACAAATTCAATATCTCAAAAAAACAATTCAATGTTTTGGTCTAATTGAGATATGTATGATAAAATATTTTTTTGCGCATGATCTTTATAAACATATAACCTACATTCATACATATATTACCATTATAGTTTAATTTAATAAATCACGAATTTTTACATTTTGATATTTTTTGGATTTTCGCAAAAATTTCAAAATCTGTTTTGCTCACCAATATTGAGCTAATTTGGATAAAGATTTGCATGCATAATTTTTTACACTTAACTATTCAAAGCAATGCGAGACAAATTTCAACTTTAAAAATAGTCTTAACGACCCACCCTAATATATATACATACATATATATATATATATATATATANCCAGCAGTAATAATGATGACAATTTAAGAAATTGCAAATATTTATTCAAAAACTGGCTACCTGAATATAAAGCCCTTAAATATTTTATATTTAATTCTTAAATATCACAAACAACTATTTGTTCAGCCAGCAGGCAGTGGTTAAACTAATAAACTTCCCAATTAATGAGTTAAGACGAAAAGCAAAACAAGCCTATGCAAATTCTTCATCACTACAAATTGTAAGGCGTGGTAAACGAATAGAGTATGGAATGAAATTTATTCTCCAAGGAAAATAGTAATTTAATCAGTTACTAAAAAAAGAATTATCATTATTATTCTTAACAACAGATGGGTAAAACTTTAGTTATCCATATAGTATTAACAAATTTTAAATTCTTACGAGCAATCAGATATAGATATAGATACATTACAGGTTGATAATAGTTAACAATTAATTTGTAAAACACTCCACTGTCTCATCAGAGTCTTGGTGTCTCTAAGCTGCTGATTGAAGGTATTGTTTTCATATGAGGATTCTTAACAACGCAAAAATTGCATTAATTTGTTATCAGCACGGATAGTTCTTAGTGACATCTGATAACAGAATACTAGCTTATCATTTTGGGATTACTTCTGTTTATATAATTAAGATGCAAACATTGCACCAATAAAAAGTCCCTATAAATGAAAAACATAAAACACTGCAAACAGATTAAGCGAGAACCATAATTTTCAATCCTTTGACATCTTAAAATTACATAGTTATTATTAATAGTAGGAGTAATTATTATACTTCATTGCGGTAAAAACAGATTTATTAAGGGCCAATAAAAATTTAGTAGTTGTGTAAACTGGCAAAAAGAAAAAGCAGATCAGATAATATGAATAAAAAAAGAATATCACTATTATATTTCGAATTGATAAAATTCCAAGAATATAATTATAACTTAGGATGAGTCTTGGTTCATTGAAAAGGGATGTTATAGATATAATAAGTGTAAAGTTTGTTAATGGAATTAACCCCATAGAGGAAGAATTTAAGAATTATTTTTTGTTTCCACTAAGATTTGTTTTAAAAAAAATAAAATTGGCATTGTATAATTAATATATAAAAGCATTTTATAAAAAAACTAAAATCTATCCCTAGACATTTTGTATATTTCTTTCTGAAGAATGTCAAAAAATAAGCATGTCAAATTGTCAGAGATAGTGTAGTGGGTGTTTTTATATTCGTGTGAAAAAATTTCTAAACTAAAGTTGTCTTAGTTAACTGACAAATTTCCTACCATTAATAGTAATAACTAGGGTGATTTTTTATGGCATAAAATTTTTTAAAATTTTACCTGAAAAAACTATTGTAATATTACTTTTAATATGACCTATCAAAATAGACGGTCATAACTGTTATAAATCACAAGAATGTATGCATATAATAACAAAATTATACATGATTAAGTTGTATTTTATTGATTATAATACAAACACATAGTTTTCAATATTTTCGTCCAAAAAGTTACGATCCTTTCTCAAAAATCATTTCAGTAAGTGCTGATCGTTAATCTTCCTGTGAAACAACATTGAGGTTATTTAAAACAATAGTGAAAGAGTTTGCAAATCACACATTTATAATAATACAATAAGATTAGGACGAATAAAAACCCCAAATTTAAAAATATAATTTAATGACACATGGTCTACTAAATAGTAGGCAATGAATGATGGTACCCCTTGTAGTTCTGCATGCGGCATTTAAATTTTCAGACCGTTTTATATTCCCATTTAAAATATGACTTTATTGATTTTTAACCGCCCAAGTAATAACCCATTTATAATGCAAATCCATACATATTCATTACAGACAATTAATTATAACATAAAAGAATCTTTCTATTAGAATGGTTCGTGTGTCCCTAACGACGCGAAATGTGTGTCCTAACGCAAATAAATGCTAGATATCTGCATAGATTGTAAAATTATCTATATTTTAATCACATCAAAGTTTATCTCTGGAAGAATATTGGCGCTCGACCTATGTACTATTAAGTGACAAAAATATAACAAACTTTTCAACAGTTTATATTAGGGACACACACTATTGCATGATGAAAGAAAGTGACTAGTAAATTATACACTCGGTTAAAGTAATGTTATATTTACGTACAATTGAGCATATACATGTATAAATATATACTTTCATTGATTTTTTTTATGTCTGACCCTAAGTATATAGAAAATTACCGTTTTCGCTTCATTGCACCAAAAAAATTCAAAATTGCTAGATTTATAGCCAAATTTTTCAAAATTCATCAATGCGATAAATTAATTTTGGTGCTCCACAGGGGTCAGTTATGGGCCATTTACTGGTTATTTTTTACTCTCTTACACTTTGTGCCTTCCCTTACATTCAGGAAATCACATTTCATATGTATAACAATCATATTCAGCTACTGCTTCAGATAAATTTCTCTGAATATTCTTGTAGCTCATCTATTGATGATATAATCCATCTTCTCAGTAAGCTGAATCCTGAGATTACACAAGCTATTTACATTAACGGATCATCTATGTTGAATTGGATAAGTTTTCCGTTTGTTATAGTCTAGGTACCGTTACAATTCCACAACTGCATCTTCTCTATGTCTCATAATTGTCAATAAGTGGAAATTTTCATCACAAATTCATTCAGTATGTAAGAAATGCTAAAGAATTGTCAGCTATTATAACAAATTTACTCTGCATCCAATGAAATTTTTTCTGTATTTGTATTAAACGTGATTTCGAAAAAAGACGAAACTGCTCAAAAGGTTGACAAGCCTGACATCCCAAACAATTGTGTACAGTTGTTGTCATCAAATTTGTCTGATCATAAGCAAAGAGCAGATTTTCTCGGATTTTGCCAACACATAGTGCCTAACATGTCATCTACATATTTGTAATTATCGTAAACTATACATCTTTACGCTTTTTACCCTCTTTTTTATAAGCAGCACAACTATGTTGTGTAGAAAGTATATGCACAACTTTTTATTGCTTTGGCTTGATATCTGGAAAGGTGCAACTTGCCACACTGATACATTACAGAATTATGCAGAACTAACTTTTGGATAGGGGGAAGTTCACGACGATGTGAACGCAGTGTTTCATCTATAGTTGTCGAACTTCTGGTAATAGGATGGCCATGTCGCTGAGAAGTAAAAAAAATTATCAACGAAAACACTAGCCTTTGTTGTTCAGAGGTTCCATAGGTGTTTGCACGGCATGTGTACCAAGTGACTCATGCCTGGCCATATTTTTCCAAGATAGGGCTGGATATTATAACAATATCTGATACATCAGTCAAAATTTTATGCCAAATGTATCTGGCTTTGAGGGAGTATACTGAGTAAAACGTTATCTTGTTTTGTAGGAAATCATTGTTCATCGATAGTTAAAGAAGATGATGAATGGAAGCAACGTTGGGGTTTGGCTACAAAAAGATCTAAACTAGTGGAAATTAGATAAACTTGTCATGTTGCAGATTCTACAGCATTTTTGGTGACAATCAAATTTGAGAAACCTTTATATTTCTCTCATTTTTGGCCGAATATTGTTATTGAATATCTACCATAGTTTATTGAATGGATAATTTCGTTGATATGTAAGCTAATTTTGGTACCCTAGTCTCATGAATTTTTCTCGCTCATCTCTTGTTAGATTTCAATCATCTATAATTTCATTAGTAACATTTGTACAATCGTAAAATTCAACATCCAATTATCAAAGAGAAGATGTCGTGTGTCTAAGGTAGTTCATGTTACATTTTCAGGCTGGTTTACTACATTTTGTCGTTGCATATTTCCGTGTCTTGTTTCCACAGCATCTTCAATAATTTTCCATCTCGCCTCTTGAATTCATCATCAAAATCTGCTATGTGACAGAAGGTCTAAATCTTAATCGCTGCTCATTGAAGATAAAATGTCATTAATATATGTCCATCGTTATTCTCCTCTATCTCTTCTAAATCTTGTTCAGTGTCATTCCCATTCTTAACGTTTGGAATATTTACGAATCTTTGAAGGCAGCATTGAGCTGAAATTCGTTGAGCCCTTACAAAATACAACTGATGCTATTGTGTTTGACATTTCTACACTTCTTGACAAGCTTGCATGTGCATCAAGTTAACCCAATGAAATTGGACTACATGTAATTAGACAATTAGCTGCCCAACTCCTGCCTTAAAATATTCACACCTGCTTGAAATATTCACGCAAATTATTCACACCATTTTTAAAATTTTAATAGGACAACATAATCAATTGAACAATTATATTTACATTAATTTATGTCGTAAACATCATTTATCATATGTTCTGAGGTCTTGGATAAATTTGTAGGAATTTACAATTTACGGGTTTTCGCACTTCTAGGTATATTAAAGGTATATTAAACGTATATTAAAGGTGTTAATATATATCACTCTTAAAAATTATTTACCTGCGTTTTGCATTAACAATATTTGATATTTTTTGTAGATAACATTAAATTGTGCCCTACATCTATTTCTCTACTTAAATCTGATTTCACAACTAACATAAATTGCCATACTTGTCGATGGATCGATATTTTTGGATCCAGATCCATATAATTCTTATCGATTGATCCATGGGATTTCCACCGATCCACGGATTATTAAAAAGCAAGTCGTCAAAGAGAAGAAGTGAGATTCATTTAATATGCATCAAAATAAGTAGGGCTTGCGTACAAACTCCCAATACTATGGTATTTTCTAATATCGCAGTATTTTCGATAGTAAAATGCATAAATGTCGACAAAATATAAGAACGACAAATTTTTGTACAATAAAATCATTCACTATTGAAACGTAACGTCTAAATTTGCATGCTGTCATATTTGTACAATAAGGAAGAAATCATTATAAGTTTACTAGCGATGGGTTTGTTAACCCCATCCAACCCGAATTCTAATTATCCCTAAGGATGTGTAAGATAGATAACTTTAGAGATTTACAATGTTGCTTCATATGAAAAGATAATTTTGTTGGTATCAATACCAATACTGACGTCTGCTACATCCAATTCAGCAGCCAAATTCTAAAATTCATCTAGTAGAACCTACTATTGAACTAAAATTTTGGATCCACAAAGTATCCTCTAGATCTATGGATCGCGTTTTCAGATCCAGATCCATTCCCATGGACAAGTCTGTAAATTGGGTCTGTAACAATGATATGTAGTTCAATGAAAATAAATTACAATAATTATTTCTACTTGATTCATTTTCGATTATCATGCTTAAGGCATTCTTCACATACTGTTAACGATTAGTGGTTTATATCTCTAAGAGCTTGACGTGGGATATTCGCATAAACTCTTTTACTAACAAAATTTCGGTTAAAGAAGTCCAGTAGTCAAATATTTTTCGATAGAATATCCAAGATAGCAAATTATGTGCACTTGAATAATAATACTAACAATAATAGATTATTTCCCTCAAGTAATTTTTGTGTTAATGCTGTTAAAATTAGACTGCGAATTCGTGGTATATTAACCCCATCAATGATAACCAGTAAAAACTATGCAGCCTCTCATACTCATCCGTTACTAACATGCTGGTTCACGATTGTATTGGCTTCCAATTCTACTGAAAAACGTTTCAAAATCTCATACTAACTATGAATGTATAATCTTTCTCTCCTCCCGAACATAAATTAAAAAACAAAAATAATTAAATATAAAGTACTTAATTAATCGTGTTAAAGGAATATAATAAAAGATAGGCAAAGTACAAATTTGAACAAGAATATATATATATATATATATATATATATATATATAATAATGGGTCGGTGGGAATATGTGTTGTGATCAATGTTAACATGCTTGTTGTGTTATTGTGGTTTGCTGGAGCAATTGTGATTCCTCTTTACAAATTTATAAATTTGTTTTAATTGTAAAAGAGGACTTGTTATCGTCTTAAAAATGGGTTGTTAAGGGCCATTGAACATTTATGATTCTGAAATATAGCTCAAGTAAAAAAAGTGGCCACTTTTCAAAATTTGACTATCATTAGTTTTCACTTTAGATGGCACTGGTACCATTAACAGTTAAAATATTGCCAAATTCTCGAGGAATTTGTGCGATACGCAACCTTCTTATATCCCGATTCATGAATCTTAGAACAAGATGCAGCAACCCCTCATACCTCAAAATCAACAAAAGAATTTTTAACAAATATAATATTCAAGTAAATCAATGGCCACTGTATTCGCCAGATCTAGTACCCAAAAAGAACGTGTGGCAGATTCTGAAGGATTTTGTCGAGAAAGAAAATCCCACAAATCTGAAAGAATTAAAGAATTTTATCCTTGAATCGCAACACCAAATAACTAAAGAAGTTAGAGTCCGTTTAAAAGAGTCAGTTTCAAGACGTTTATCTGCGTGTCACGCTTTGCAAACTTGTCAAATAACTTTGTCACCAGGTTGCAAGCTGAGACAATTACATTTTCAATATATTTTATAAGCCTCTATTTCTCTTTCGTTTGCTATCAAAAGTGTGTTTTATAATTTGGCCACTTTTTTTTACTTGAGCTATGTACATAAATGTTTTGAATTTAGAGTTGTTTTTCAAAATGGAACAAGCAGAAGTTACGTATCATTTATAATAATCCGCTGATGCGATACTGTATAAATATCTAATCCCTGATCTTGCAATCATTCTTAGAGATGAGAGAAAATCAATATATTCTTTAGACAAGGGCATGTGCACAATAAAGAATTGCAAATTTATCTGAATAATGTCGTAAAACCTATATGATGCATACACATACGCAATGGATTTACCAGGCTATGAAAAAATCAATAACAAAATTTCAATAACGATTGGAGTTGCAATCTTTTTCAAATCAAACAGCAACAATTCACTCATATCCTGGTCACAACTCTCATCAACTATCTCAAAAGATCCAGAATTATCCTACAACGCACATCAACTCCGTCTTCATAAATACAGGCCTCATTGATGCACTCAAATCTACCGACAGCATCTTGTATCTTATCCATCGAAAATTCACTCCTCGGTTCATCTATTTCCTAGAAATTACTCCAGTCTGTAAACATTCTGCTCTACAGAAGAATCATGTCATCACTAGATTTAATGAAGTTTTATCACGACTCTCTACTAACAAATTCAATGTTATTCCAGTCTTCAAAAGCTTTCTGAATTCAGCACGAAGTATCAACTCCAACCTCTTCGCCCGTGATGGAATCCACTTATCTCGTCAAGGAATTGCTCATATCGCTTTCGTCTTAAAAGGATTCATCCAACCTCGCCTAATTTCTCACTTTTCATTTCGAATTCCAAATGTCATCTATCTAACAGCTGCCAATTCTCGTCGATCTCTTCTTCCGACGCCTCCTTCATCTGAATTATCATGAACATGGACAGAAAAAAGGTAAATTTTATTATATATTATTTAGTTATCTATGTAATGTTACAAAATGTACCTCTATATTATATAAATCCACATCCATATGCTTCAAAACATCCTCATTTAACATATTATGCATATACAGTTAAATTCAGTACCCTTCTTCTTAATCACCTCAATAACTATTTTTATTCCATAAGATTATTTCTTTCACGAGATATTAATCTCAACCCAGGAGCCATTCTAAAAGAATCGCAAATAGAAAATAAACTAAAAAAAACTGTAATAACTATAAATTTGTTTATCTCAATGCTAGAAGTCTCAATTTAAACAGAAATGATAGGACAAAACGCAATATTCTTAATTGCCAAAACTTGGTTACAACATAACACTGATCCTAATTTGTTTAATCCTAACCGACATTATGACATTTTCATAAAATCCGATTAGGTAAAGGTGGCGGGCTCATGATTTTAGCTCCCAAATATTTAAAATCGGTACGTAAATTAGAATATGAATTAAAACATGATATATTTGAATACTCTGGATAGAAATTATATCATTTGAAAATAAATGCCCTAAAGAACTGATTAATATCACATACAATCTCAAAAAGAATTATCATATTGACTATTTAAAATTTAAGGCAAATGAAATGTCCGAAATAAGTGATCTCTACTATTCTATAANCGCCCGTGATGGAATCCACTTATCTCGTCAAGGAATTGCTCATATCGCTTTCGTCTTAAAAGGATTCATCCAACCTCGCCTAATTTCTCACTTTTCATTTCGAATTCCAAATGTCATCTATCTAACAGCTGCCAATTCTCGTCGATCTCTTCTTCCGACGCCTCCTTCATCTGAATTATCATGAACATGGACAGAAAAAAGGTAAATTTTATTATATATTATTTAGTTATCTATGTAATGTTACAAAATGTACCTCTATATTATATAAATCCACATCCATATGCTTCAAAACATCCTCATTTAACATATTATGCATATACAGTTAAATTCAGTACCCTTCTTCTTAATCACCTCAATAACTATTTTTATTCCATAAGATTATTTCTTTCACGAGATATTAATCTCAACCCAGGAGCCATTCTAAAAGAATCGCAAATAGAAAATAAACTAAAAAAAACTGTAATAACTATAAATTTGTTTATCTCAATGCTAGAAGTCTCAATTTAAACAGAAATGATAGGACAAAACGCAATATTCTTAATTGCCAAAACTTGGTTACAACATAACACTGATCCTAATTTGTTTAATCCTAACCGACATTATGACATTTTCATAAAATCCGATTAGGTAAAGGTGGCGGGCTCATGATTTTAGCTCCCAAATATTTAAAATCGGTACGTAAATTAGAATATGAATTAAAACATGATATATTTGAATACTCTGGATAGAAATTATATCATTTGAAAATAAATGCCCTAAAGAACTGATTAATATCACATACAATCTCAAAAAGAATTATCATATTGACTATTTAAAATTTAAGGCAAATGAAATGTCCGAAATAAGTGATCTCTACTATTCTATAAATATATTTGATGACTTTAACATAAATTATTTTAATAATTTTGAAAAAAAAATCATTAAAAGAATTTTGCGCAATATACGATTTTCATTTTGTAAATACTGACTGTACTACACGACATAACAATTTAATTGATTACTTCCTAACAAATTCCGACCTAGTTATTAAATCCTTCATGTTTGATTCATTCAGTGACCATGCTCTTTACACATATATAAGAAATATAACTACCAAAGTCAATAAATTTAAAATAATTTATGCAAGAGATTATCTAAATTATTCAGACGAAATAATGGAAACACTTTTAAAAATTCAACCGCTATTGAATGAAAAGCAGCCTTCACTAAAATTTCAACGAACATTTATTGCTGAAAATATTAATTTTTTTACTAATAAATTGAAAAACTTTAAAAGTGACTAACACTTGCAGCTGTTATTTAATGGGAAGCATTTGGCAAAAAGACACTTGAATCACATAAGACAAAATTAAACTACATTTCATCTAAATCTAGATCTCAGCACTGCTGTTCTCAAGGAGATGGTTTTCAACTATATATTCTTATGAGACCAGATACGGACCCGGGACTAGGAACAAGTATCGGTGAGTATAGCTCTAGGCAATAGTAACTCCTGTAAACGTCGTCATTACTTGTAGTTGTTGAAAATGCAAGATTCTTGATTACCTTTATAATGAGCAATCTACTCATATAAATTATGTTGAAAATTTGTTACAATTCAATTCGATAGAACAAACTGCGAAATGCAATGAATGTGAAGATATCATTGGCATGTTAAATTTGATTACAATCTGGTATAATATAAATGTCGTTTACGTTTATATTAAGGAAAAGTAACTTGAATTGTTTGTATAAATTTTATCTCAAGAAATTTCTTACATATTAAGTTTACGGGTCCAGATTTACATCATAGTGTCACTCTCTACAACCTATATCGCCACACCAAACATGCAAGGAGTGCAAAGCTTAAATCAAGAAAAAAGCTTCTTACAATAACTGTGCAAAAAAGAGAATAAATTTGAGAAGGACTTGATAAGTGGTTTGCTAGTATCGGGCAAAAAAACCGCACAAAATTGAGAACCCACCATTTCCCATTTCAAGTTGAAAAAGAAACAATTGATATGTCTCAAAGCAAGCTTTGTTATGTGAGTACTGACGAGTCTTCAGATAGATGTGGTAGGAAGATTGTAGAAGCCCTTGTGGAACATGTGGATTCGATAGAAAAAACTAAATTGACTGATATCATGCAATTCTCTGGAAGAGATCACAAGATTATTATTATAATATCAGTGATCATCAATATTAAGATTTCGCCTTCTTGTGATTGCGCAACTTCTTATCCATTGAAGGCAGACAAAATTTTGAAGGAAATACACCATGAACTGCTCCAAGTAACGTACACTGCAATTGATATCAGACTATATGTATGGCTAGAATCCAGTTGCAGTTTTTTTCTATCCCTTATGAGTAAAATTATCGTAGGTTAAGAATAACACTAACACTGCAAAAAGCAATTGGAACTTCCTAGACATCCTGTTGAGGATGCTGAATCCAACGGGTATTATACTATGACCAAAAATTTGAATAAATTTACAAGTATTTGAAGAGCATCAACTGCGACATGTTCCAATCTGTCAAGAAAATTCAAACGCTATTGAATGAAAAGCAGCCTTCACTAAAATTTCAACAAACATTTATTGCTGAAAATATTAATTTTTTTACTCATTAATTGAAAAACTTTAAAAGTGACTAACACTTGCAGCTGTTATTTAATGGGAAGCATTTGGCAAAAAGACACTTGAACCACATAAGACAAAATTAAACTACATTTCATCTAAATCTAGATCTCAACACTGCTGTTCTCAAGGAGATGGTTTTCAACTATATGTATATATATGTATATATGTATATATATGTATATATGTATATATAGAAAAAATATATATATATATCATGAGGGCAATGAGCTCACATGTTGGTGGGAAAAATGGGCAAGATGTACTTCCCATGATTGAATATTTCTAGAACGCATCTACTCACGCAACTACTAAGCTTATTCCATACAAAGCTGTTTTTTGCTCACAAAACCCAAGTCTAATATCTATGCTATTCAATAACTATACTGGAGCCATTGTTGACAATTACGTTAAGCAACTCATGGACAAACATAGCCACACTCACAAAATCATTTGTGTGAACCCAAACAAAAGTTTAATATGACAACAGCAGTACTACAGTCGATCTCTCAATGGCAAACCACACAAAATCGAAGACAGAGTCTACCAATTCCACCCAACAGCATTGAAAAATTCAAAATAAGTCTGAAAACTCTCTAGTAACTGGTTTAGACCTTATAAAAGAACTAAAGCTCTACCACACAACCACTACAAACACGACATTGGAAAAAATTGTTTACTTTCAACAGCTAAAACGAACATCTAAAAACTTCTCCCTTGCTTATATTAACAATCGAAACAATTTTAAACTTATCTAACATAAAAATGCTGAACATTACGAAATAACTGGAATAACTACTTATGAAGAAGATTGCTTGACACTGAAAGTAGATACAATCTTATATATGATCCCCAAATGTGTACAGTGTACACAACCCGATTGATTAGCTAAACAAAATGTTAACTATAAGGAATGGAATATTAACATTGCATCCTTGCCTTTAGATGATGAAATGCATCAAATGCTCAACTGCCAGCAAACAGCACATATCTCCTCTGAATTCCTGAGTTTTGTACTCTGAGTTTATACAAGTGACATCTTTACTTGTGTACATACACCAGGTACATATCCAGTGGCTAGCAATGATCAGCCCTCAACGTCTACAGCCTCTTTCTCACAGCCTGCAGAAACCGTCTGGCAGAACTACCTTCACCCTCATGTATATGTGTTAAGCAACAAATCTTGTTCCACTTTAAAATTGAGCTCTTCAACTACCAATCGCAGTAGTTTACAAAAAGAAAAATACCAAATTTATATCACAAAAATGGTATTATTGAAGGCAAAATCATTCGCCCTCAGTGCTAACAACCTATCTGCAGCAACCCAAAATGTATGCTCTGATCTCCTCATTATTGGCGAAAATATGATAAGCCACATCACTCTATTCATGGTAATTGATGCAGAAAAACGACCAAAAGTCAGTACACCAATCTTTTTTGAAGAATGGATGCACTCAGGTCTTAGCTGAGACTATCTCCACATTACTGTGCACACATTACGCTGAAAAACATCTGCAAGTTCAAAAAATACAGAAAGGCTTGTGAATGTATAACAATCATCAATATAGAATGGTTGAAACTCCCCATCATGTATTTTCTCAAGTCAGCTAACAAAGAAAACAACAAAATTGTCCAATGCAATATTTTATAATATTTAACTGATATTTGTATAAATAGGGCAAGATTTGGTTAATAAAAAGTTAAATTCTCAATTTAGCTTGTTACAAATGATTGCTTTCTGTCTTTACTTTGTGCGATCAATGGAAACTTTCAGCTAATGTATATTGATGAATCAACTTTGTAACATTGTTAAAAAAAGAGTTGAACAAAATACAGAAAAGATATGCTAAGAAACTCACTAAATTACAAATGATACAAAGAACAAATCAGTCAGATTTTTGTGTAAAACATACAGTCTTAAACTTATCAAATAAGTCACTCAGTACGATCGTAGCATCCAAAAGGAAGCCCTTTCCTATGTTCTTAAAATGAGCTGGCCAAGTAGCATTAATGAAACGCATGCAAAGGTTGAAACTGAAACCATGTTTCGAAATCTATTAATAAAAGAAAATCTTAAGGACAATTTAGAAATTAACGCACTTAAGGAAGAAATATTGTCAACATTTAAATTATATTTTAAAAAATCTACAATACCAAAAGAATCAAATCAATTTTATCTGAATTAAAACAATTAGCTTGCAATAATGATCTTTATGTTTACAAATTTGATAAAGGTAATGGCATTGTAATAATGAACAAATCAGAATATGTTGAGCAAACGACTAAAATCGTCAATGATAAATAATAATACTAATAATAATCATAATAATAATGATAATAATAATGTGGGCAGGTAGCCCAGTTGGTAGAGACGCAGATTGGTAAGCTGAGGTTAAGCAACTGTGATCGTGGTTAACAAACTGGATGACTTAGCTCACAGGGTAGGAAGCACTCTAAAGCCTTGGTTGGCAACTTCCTAGGACAAGGGCAGTCCAAAATGAAAGCTCATGGGGCAGGAAGGTCTCTTAAGCCTTGGTTGGCAACTTCCTAGGAGAATGTGAGTCCGAAATCAAACACAACATAACACTGATGAAAAGTCATGATAGAGCAAAGGCCCTCAGTCCCCGGCAGGCCTTCAATGGTCAGAGGGTGCTAAGAATCTCCGGACAACAGGCGGACTCCACAATCGGGAGTGTGGACTCGAGAAGTGGCAGTATAGGATCCACACAGACCAATGGACAACGGCATAAGTGGACAGATGAGCTGAACAGGACAGCATTGGAGTGTTACAGAAGAAGCAGGCCAGATGAGATGTAAGATTCTATGGTAATGAATTGAAATTAGTAGGACCAGCAAATAAAAACAATCTTTTACCATAAGAAGTTTTAATTCTTGGAGTAGTTAGGAGATATAAATCATTAGACCTGTGCTGGTGAAATCCATGAATGAACAAAAGAAAGTCGATTACGAATATATCTCGGAGCTAAATTGTGTATGCTGTTAAAACCCATAATGGCAATTTTGTAAGTAATACGAAATTTAACTAGTATCCAATGTAAAGATATTAAAGTAGGTGTAATATGATCTTTGCTTTTTAAACAGAAAATTATACGAGCACAGTCATTTTGGATTAATTGAAGTCTTCGTATTTGATAATCGGGTATACCATAAACTCCAATAACAAATTTTGGTGACGTTAACGAAACTAGTGGTGACAAATTAACGAAACATTTAGGCAACAATGGTACCTTTTGTTTCGTCTTTTTGTAACGAAAATTAACCAAAATGTCTCGTTACTTTGTTTCGAAGAATAACCAGAGTGATTCGTCATTTAATTTCGAAAGTAACCAATTCTTTCGTCTTTAGTTTTGAAGTGCAACCTATTATATTAATGAACATTGTACTCAAAATTATGATAAAGAAATGAATGCAAATTTACAATTAAAAAAATTAAATTTACCTTTAACTAATTTTTTTCTGTTTCTTGTTTTAAATTATAGCAATTGACCTTCTTATAGAAAATTATTATATTTCTAAATGAATTCATAATTAAGATTGAATTGAAATTTCTAAATATTTAGCAGTGCATTATAGAATTATGCAGTAAAATACATGTGCATATGAAAAATGTATATCTAATTGATCAGCATTTCTTGATCCTGAATCGAGTTAGAGTTCAGCTGTGTTGTTGAATATAAAAAAAACTTAGTATTTTAGAAATTGATTGCATACTAGAAGTAAAATAAACCAAAATTCTGCAACCTATGAGGAGGACAAGCATATGCTCCCAAAGATCTTTTTTAGTACTCCATAGAAAAAAAACCGGTGCAAGATACTAAATACAGATATTATAGCAAGTAAAATAGTTAAAGGTGCATAGTAAAAGGTTCAAACCAAAAGAATTCTGCGTTGCCTTAAATCTATGTAATGCATATAATTTTTATGTACTGTTAGTTCAATTACCAGGGGTGCACTGCTAATGATAAAAGTGTGGGAAGGATGCAAATGTTATTTTTTGCAAAATGACTGTAATCACTGACTGGAGATTTGCAGTAAACGCAAAAATGCACTTCGCTGAAGGCTAGAATTTGCGGTAGCAAGTCGCTTTAAGTAACCAAATAAAATAAAGAATTTAACAATTCTCTAAGCTTTTTGAAATATTTGCGCACTTGATAACCATTAAAACTACATTCAAATAATATCTAAAGATTTTTTTTGGAAATGTGGCATTTCTAAAAATCAGTTAGGCCTATACTTTTTTACTTGTTTGGAGAACCATTTTTGTTTCGAAAGGATTTTGTGATATTCTGTGTTTTAAAGACTTGGATAAAATTTGAAACAATATCCTACCTACTTTTCTTACGTATTTTGCAGTGCAAATCGCCAGGCCGTGATTAAAGCAACGTAAACTGAGCGAATTGGTTGGGGTGCATGCGCAATAGTATAGTCAGTGTTACTAGAGAATAGAAGGAAGCGATTAATTCTTATATAATCACTAGCACATTCTGGATCTATGAAATCATAAAAGGTAATATATTTTTTATGCAATGAAATGAGCAATTATACCTTGTTTTTCATCATCTGGTTAGAATAAATTGGTGCTATTTGAGGCGAATCATTTAAATACGTGTAACTCATCAAAAATATGAAACTGAGCCAAACATTTATTCTTGACAAAACATTATAACACTATACATTCCAGTCAATCAACGAGGATGCACCTCAAATTGAACAGAAGAAGTATATACAGAATGTAAGTCATGTGACAGTGGAGTACACTTACCCACAATCGTCGCACACTTGTCAAAGTTTTACTCCATATTGCAACTGTGTCGAAAAATGTGGCCCATGTAACCTGGATAAGCTTTGACCCGGTGACCCAACAATACTCCGTAAAATTACAAAATAACTCGAATGACACTTTCTTAAAATTTAGACCGTTGAGTCCTTGAAGGGATTTGCTAAAAGTATACTTGCATAGTCATTGATGTGAACAACACATCACGCCGTTGTTCATTGACATTAGAACGATATTTACCTTCCATTATAAAGACATATGGTTCTAACATTTCCCAAAATTTTTAGGCAAGTCGAAATCAGCATTTTGTTTTGGAAGTTATTACGTAAGCCAATTTCTAGTTTAATTCGAATTTGTATTCGGATTTGCCAATACATTGACTAAATAGTAGGATTCAAATTCGAAATAGCACTGATGAAAGCGAAAGTGCAGCGTCTTTTTACAGATACTAATGAAAGTCATAGAAGAAACTTCTGAAATCATTAAAACAATTTAAGACACACATGCAATGTTGCCGTAGGTATTAATTCTAAAACCCATACCCCTTCCATAACTACAAAAAATGCAGTGGGGAAACCCGCAGAAAACCTACAAAACTCGTGAAATGGCTGAATAAACCAATGGAAAATCCATAGCCTCAAATTTAAAATCTGCCCCGACCCATATTCGTATTGGAAAAGCCCAGCTCGTCTTTAAACCCGTTTCCAAATTTAGAAAGCCCGTTTGACAATGAAAAAGCCCATGCATACATGCTAATTTGAAAAGATTATTGTGTATTGTATAAATAATATATGTATTTCCTGACCATTATACCATTCATGTTATAATGTTAAATATAAATGATTAACATTAAAACAAAATAAACAGTAGACAACTTGAATCAATCAGAGACGCTATCAAAGGAATAAACATCTTCATCAATGTCCGAAATCTCAGATGAACCGAGTTTTTTTTAAAAGTTTAAGGTAACGTAACGCGCATTTTATAAAAATCTGTTGTTTGACCGAGTAACAATCACCGCTAGGTTAAAATGTAGTAATTTAAGGAAATATTTTATGTAAATTGACAAATGAGCCCAAATTTTCTAACTATTTAGATCTAATTATTAAAATGTGACTTTAAAGACAAGCAGAAATTTTAGTTCGAATGAATGTAGATTATATGAGTTCGGTAATGTACTTTACAAATAAGAGGACGCGTGAGGCCTGCGACAAAAAAATACTACGAGGAACTTTCTAAGAACTAATTTTTCTGTGGGTTTCCCAAAAAGAAATTTGAAACCAATACTCATATCCGCCGGGCTTACCCATACCCGCAGAAACACTGCAAACATAACATTTGTGTAATTCAATTATTACGAAATAATAAGCCTCGTTTTGTAATTTATATCAATCATTTGTTGTTTAAATATGACCCGTTAGCCTTACAGCTCTGTTTCATACCTAACCCAACTTACATTTTCAAAAAATCTGTACCCCACCCATACTAATAGCGGTAACAAAAACAAAAGAAATTATACCAGCATAACATCCGCACATTTAAACAAAATAACTGCGTCCTTACAAAGAAAAAATAATTGTTCCATCGAAAATATTTTATATGGCAATATAGAAAATGTTACAGCATACGCACTATCAAGGATTTCTACAATGTAGTTTTAAGTTAATTTATGTTTGTGCTTTAGCATTTTCTTCTATATAAGATATTAAGATGACACTGAAATATAAGTCTATGATGTTCCAAATATAACATAATACAATACTTGATATACCATCAAATTTTTCATTCGATATGTAAGGCAGTATGTTCTACTGTATGTGCTTATACATATTCAAAGTAAACTTCAAAATATAAAGCAAAAATTACATGGAAATTTATATTTGTAATGAGAAGTATATATATATACCTACAATAGTATAGTGTGTTAATGAGCTATTGAATCCTAAATCACTTAAGTTCTTAACATCAGAGGTCAACCTACATTGCAAGCCATTGTTGATAATTCCTTTTTATATATATATTATTTGAATGTTATTCAATGCATGAAAATTGCATCCTAATTATGGGACGCTGCTCCATACTAATGTGTTGATGATAGCCAATGAAATTATCTACCAACCCACATCCGCAAAATTTTAAAACAGAATTACCCGACTTACACTCGCAACCCACGCGGATATGCTCAAATCATGTCCATCCTGGCCCTCAACCTAATTTTCTTTCATAAAAAACAAGGTAAAAAGCAAAATCATAAAGATTGATTAGCTAAAAATGCAAAATACAAGTCACATTATATAGCGAAAAATGTTAATACTTTTTCGAACAGCTAATATTAGTTTTCCTAGTTTTATTCAACTAATTAATACCCAAACCATTAGACCAATGCTAATATTTAACTTCAATCCAGTTGCGTGCGCCTACACCAAAAAGCAAAATGTAGCGATTAGCATCAGTATTTTGTCGAAAAATCAATTTCTGAAAATTGTCAATTGTGGACACAAATATTTATAGAGAAAATATCAATTACTTGCAAATCGTAATGCAAACTCACAGTCATGAAACTATTAAATGTATGAAGATGACGTCACTTAATGGTTTACTTTGAACGCGATATCTCTTGTTAAACAAACTATATAATGTTAAACAAAATAACATTTACGTCCCCGCATGTTCCAATAAATATTTTAAAAAAATTCATGTAAGGAGGTTGGCGCCTTCCTCCTGAGTCCCCCGAAAATGCCGCCCTGCCTAGTACCAGGCTATTACACTACATTATAAGTTCTCATTTATGGCTTTGCATTATACAATGAATTACAATATAACAACCAAACATTAACTTATGCTGTGCAATGCATTAATGATAAAATATTTTGGTATGACTAAGCTGAATTATCTACAAATTGTTAACATTTTCGCAACATTTGGAGACAAAATAACCGAGAAATTTTTGAAGTCATTTTGATATTGAAATTTGGATACAAAACATGATTTAGCAACAAATTAATCAGAAATAACTTCTTTCTAATCAAATAACGAAATGTCTCTAAAATGTCACCTAAAATGCTATTGGGGAAGAATACTGTTATTAAAATCCAACCAACAAGAATCATAGATTGAACAATTATATTAGTGTTTTCTAATGAAAGACATCTACACATAAATTTGATATTATGTAAATGATATCTACAACACTTGCATATAGATTTAAAGTGTTTCTAATTTGAGGGATTCGTCCATTAGACATCCAAGATTTTTAATGATTGGACTGTGCTTTTTGAACGTTTGTATCGAGAAATATTTTTTCAGTAATAGTTTTTTTAATATTGCTGTTCAAATAATTCCATTTTTGATACCTTCATCTGTAAGTAAAACAAATTTAGATATTGTTTAAGGGAGTCTAGCCAGTTCGATGAATCTTTTGCAATATTAAAAAAATCTTGCTGCTATAAAGTAAAAAAATCTACAACTTTGTAAATCATCAGCATATGGATGACATTGCCATGAATTTTGTAAACAATTCTGCAAGAAAATAATTGTAAAGAGTATATAAGATTGGACCAAGAATAGATCCTTGAGTAACACCAGAGGACATAGGAAATGATATCCCTTGAAATCCATTTGTTTTAGCGATTTGATAAAGTGAGCTAAAAATTATCAAAACTAATCCAATGCATTTAATCTAAATCCAATTCTGTGTAAGATTTTGCTCATATCATAGTTAATAGCGTCAAAAGCAGCAGTTTGGTCAATAAGAATTAAAATTGTACATTTTCCATTGCCAAGGGCAAGAAGAATGTTATCAAATACATTGATTAATACAGCTTCAACTGAAAATTGTTTTCTATATTGATATTGAAATTCTGGTAGTAAGTTATGTGGATTAATATATGAAATTATTTTCAACAATTGCTTCAATTAGTTTCCCAACGTAACAAATATTTGATATTAGTCGGTAACTTGAAAATAGATTGTGATCTAAATGTGGTTTCTTTGAAAGAGGTTTTACTTAGAAATTGTTAAGCTGCATTGAGATATACTCCACTGGTAAGTGACAAATTTATGTCTTAGAGAGATCAAGCTAGTACATAAAAAAATGTTTGGCTTTTTAAAAATATTTATCAAATAAAGTAAGCAAAGTTATTTTCTTTGTTCTCAGAATAAATTTAATGGGCAGTTACTAGATAATGAAGAATCGAAAAAAATTCTGAACAATATTAATAATTTCACAGCATTTGCTTGGTACCTCCCAGATTGTATGGTTTGGCCAAAGTACATAAAGATCAAAAGAATCTCCCTTTTAGGGCCAATATTGTCATCCATTAAGTCAGACTAATAATTTAAATAAATGTTTTTAGGCAAAATTTCAAAAGAACATGTTCCAAAACAATACAACTTACAAGATACATTTCATTTTATTTCAGAATTGGAGAATTTTATGAATAGCAAAGAGTTAAGTAGTTTACAAACATTCTTGTAAAAAATGACTATAAAGCACATCCCAAGAACTATAAACAATTCAAAGTTGTTAATTTCAAAACATGCGCTAGAGATGGCCTGCTTGAATACGTCTTTCATGTTTAATAGTGAAATTTACCAACAAATAGACGGTTTGGCAATGGGTTCCTCATTAGGATCTTGATGGCAAATTCTGCTATGGACATGATAGAATCGAAATTCCATAATATAAATTTTTGTTTTACAAACGCTATGTAGACGAGATACTCGCCATTTTTAACAAGAAAGAAGCCGAAATTAAAAATATCAAAAGTATGATTTAAGAAGAAAAAGAAAATTCAATCAACTTTTTTGATATTACAATTAAAAATTATGATACCAATTTTACATCAGAAGTATACATTAAAAAACAAGTACAGGTCTATATATACTATTCACTTCCTATTGTCCTTTAAAATACAAGACCAATACAATAAAGGGCTTATGTGAAAGATTCATAAAAATATCATCGAATTTTCAACTATTGACAAAGAGCCTAGATCTATTATTTTCTACATTCAAAGAAAATGGCTATCCAAATAAAATGTTGAGAGAAATAACATCTAAATGTTCAATTCAAATTATGAAATAGATGATAAGAGAAAGACAAATGATTGTAAAGATTGTGTATACTGGAAGTTACCTTACATTGAAGACAAACAATTTATTATTAAGAAAAAGATTAAAAAAATAAATGCAAGTTTAACATCTAAAATTAGGCCTATTTTACATCATTACAAACGGATAATATATTTATGAATAAAGATAGAATCCCAGAATGTTTAGTTTCATCCATCGTTTACAAATATACTTGTGATAGCTGTAACAAGCTATACATTGGTGAAACTAAACTACATTTTGGTATTCGCATTAAAGAACATTTTAACGGGAATATGGACTCATCGGTTATGAGGACATTTCTTAAAAATCCATCCAATGACCATGTTTCACATAAGCTAATGCTATCTTCTTTTATATTTTGTGTCAATAGAGGCACGTTTTTTTTACAGATCTTTGTCTTTGAATGTGCTTGGTACACTGTCGATGTTGAAATAAATTTGTAATGGGTTTCATGAAACTGAGTGCAAATGAGCGGGATTTGTAAAGCAATTTAGACAAAACTTTTTCGTTCATTTCCAGTCAATTTGAGGCGTCGCCCACTTCCTTTCTTCTTTTTTAGCGTTTCCATTTAAGTCAATTGTTTGAAGTTTCTGTAGAATGTTGTTGGGTTCATATCTTGAGTAAAATTTTGCGGTTAATGTTTCCGTAAGAGTAAAGATATTGCAGAACGTTTCTTGCACCTTGATGAGACATGTTTAGTGAAAACTAAGAAAGTACCTGTCCCTATCTGGTGTGTTTACGGGTACTGTTGCTGATTGTGCGTGATTACCTCAATGTGTTCGTAAAAAGCATGGTACTTTAATGAGGTGAAAAGACTCGTGTACTGTCGCTGAAGGGCTTTTGCATCTGACAAGTTTTCCTAAGTTTTTTGTACACTAGCTATGTAATGTCAAATCGAGTTTTACTAGTTTAATAGTTTGCAGGCAATACTGACTCCATGCTAAAATTTTGAATTGGTGAAACTAAACTACATTTTGGTATTCGCATTAAAGAACATTTTAACGGGCACCTTGAAACACAAATATTCAATCACCATCATGAATTAAGGAAAGAAAATTTTGAAATAGCCATGAAAACAACACACACTAAGATCTGTGAGGCTCTATTAATTAAACAACATAACAAAGAAAACATCATGAATAAACTTTGTAATTCATGTCAATTAAAAAAAATTATATATATATATATATATATATATATATATATAATGATTTGTCACAATTATCGTATTAATTTTATGTTTCACGAATTCCACAATGCTGTGCCTTCGACATTATATTTCTAATTTTGCCTTCGATTTTTGTCCTAATGCTTATCTCGAAAGTCTTGTACTAATACGTATACAATTGTAATTTGGTAAATTATTCAAAAATATTATAATTTTATCTCTCTGACTTAAATTTCTTGTTTAGTAATAATTGATAATAATTAGTTGTATTAATTAGTGAAAGGATTTACATAAGAAACCATTATATTCCCACATATGGCACATTTAAGCTTCTGTTACTTTGTACAAACGAAATTTTTTTTCAATTTCCACATGTGGAACTTGGATGTTTTTGAAATTTTCTAGATCATGACCTTCCAAGTTTTCTGTGGTAAAATGCAGAACATAGAAGTAATCCATGTTTTTTTCAAGATCGAATCAGAGGAGACGTTGCGTGTGTGGGTTGGGTGGGTAAGAAAATCTGTACCCATGTCAGCCTTGCATATCCTTAAGTAAGCTGCATTCATCTTAAGCGGTCCCAGGCAGGGGAAGACACATCAGCTTTAGACCAAGCTCATTTGAATTAATGCCAATTCTTCCCGTTTTCGGCCCATTTATATAATCTTGACCATGAAATTTCTTATATGTTTTGGCTTGCTAAATAAATTCAGTTTAGAATTTTATAACAAGCGTACTTCGATATTACTTTTTAAATGTGTGTTCAATTTATTAGAATACAGTTTCCTTCCTACTTCGAAGAATTTAAACGTCCCCTCTCGTAAAATATTATTTTTTTACTCAAGACTTTTTTGGATATATTTTTGCTGAGATTGCAATATCGTACATTCGATATACTACTCCCATAATCTCCAAAAGCTGATATCTTTGTTCTTGTAAATTCTAGTTAGAAACCTTTTTCTATTCTAGAGTTCCCCTAGTTTATGATTCGATATGTTCAATACAAACGAAATGTATACATTTAAGTCCCTTTCAGATAAGCTAAAAAGTCTATGAAGAAAACCTAGCCAAAAAACTCCTAGCTTCACAGTAGTTTTTAGCGATTTCAATCTTTAACCATTTTAATACTTATTGTTTTTTGGTTTTTTGTACAATCATGAAATTTTATTACATAAATAATTCAGGATTTTCTTCCTTTTCAATTCTTTATAATATTATTTGAATCCACTACTTTTCTTAGGAAAATATTTTAAGGTGCTGGCCTCATGTTTGGTGTTTCAAAGCGGATTGCTTCGCAAGAAGAATTTGGTGGTAAGAAAACGGTCTTCGTTGGTAATCTTCCTTATCAAGCAACCGAAGATGATCTTAAGCGCTTGTTTTCAGACTATGGAGTCGTTAATCATGTTAACATTGCCTACGATCGTGAAACCGGAATTCCACGGGTAAGTACGCTATGAAGCGATTCATAAGTTTATATATATATATATAAATGAAATAGTGAGTCTACAGAAGCAGATTGAGATGTTCGATTTAACTTTATAAAACTAATTTGGAAATCACTGAACTAGTGAATGAATTTGCATGCATGTTTTTGCATGCCTGCTTACAGAATGTAAAATCGCGAGGTGAATTAACCCCAAACACCAACTGTTTTGTTCAAATTTTAAAACAATTTTCTCAAAGCCTAATCGAAAATTTAGGAATCTTGAGATTAGAACAGATTTATGGGTAATGATGCTTCGTTGTTGTGGTGAAAGTTTGTCATAAAAATATTTACTGTTCCAATGGAAAGTGCGATTTTTGCAAAAATTTTCAAATTTTTCCCATTGCTAGTTTCAAATAACAAAGCAGGTGAAAGGCCATAGCAGCAATAACCAGCATGAACTATTTTGTTTTATGTGAATAGACCATTCAAGTTCTGCCTAAGTGTGTTGTGCATAATGTAAAAATACGCTCAAATCTGAATTTAATAAAGAACATGAATTTTAATAGAGATTCGTTTTGAAAACGACAACAAACCAAAGCAAATAAGTGTTTTCCAGGCTTGCTGTGGGGTAAAATTTTTCTATCCACAACCCACACAACAAGAAATTTCTACAAACCCATACTACAAGTCCCTCACCACACCACACGATTAAAAATTTGCCCCATAAACACCACAGAAAAATGTTTGACAAAACTGTCAAATATATAAAATACAAGAGTTTGTAGACACTGAAAATTTTGTGTATATTTTAATATGCAATAAATATATAAAATTTCAACAAAATTTTAAACATTAATCCCTATCCTCACACCATAGTTATATATTCAGTAACGCTGCTTTTAAAAATTTGTGATTTGAGACTAATATAATTTTTAGATATCATAAATCTTTTACTGGGAGTCATTGTAAATCATTGACTAAAATAAAATCGGCTTACCTCAATTCAAACTGCAATGAGAAATATTTTTGTATCTACATGGACTTAAATATAATAACTACATATCTCACCTAATGTATGCGCTATTATTAAGACTGACTAATAAAATATGCCTCTGGGTGGTCATAAGCAGTACCAAATAAGCTATGTTCCACAGCTTATGTCTAGCATTCATGAGTCCCTCTTGCAATAACAAAGTCATGAACACGTTCAACCAAAGCTGTGTGTTGTGCACATAACAAGGCACGAGTATGTCTGAATCTGGTTCCAGAACATTAAAATTTATAAAACAGTATTACCATTATAATAATTTTAGAAGCAGCTATTTATAGGAAATTCCTCAACCAATAATTACTTGATCAACTTAACTTCAACAGTTAAACTGATGTTGATTTGAAATTTAATGTTAATTAGATTCTGGGATGCTAATTTTTCACATACTTAAAGCAAAAATTCACATTCGAAAATTCAAAATTAACAAAAATCCAAAAATAACATTTCTTAAAATACAAAATGACTTTGCATGCACGGAAGCATTTCTAAACTAATTAATTTGCATTGGTCTAGCTTGTCATTATTTTTGACGCTTAGCATTGTGAACGCATAAAAAACTAAAATACATGTGAATTCTTACTCCATATAGCGCATAGTATAAAATAGGCATGTATTATAATCAAATCAGAAATTATGTCTGCCTTTCTGTGTTGAAAATCAAAATAACAGCATTTAGCAAATAACATACTGTTACAAAATCATATATCTGCAAAAAAATTGCATTGCTAAAGCTAGGCTACTACAGTGTCATGTGATGCATATTCAAATCATTATGACCATTCAAAAATCCAATGCATAGTAATTTTAAAGGCAAATATTTAGTACAAATGAAGACTTTTACCCATGAGATTATACAATAGATAGCTTTGGTGAAAGTTATAAAACATAATGCATATACATTTAAATCTTACAAAAATGTATAAAATGCGTGGAAATTAAAGAAAATTCCCAGACAATCAATTATTTCGAAAAAATTGTCAAATATTTAATAAATTCTCAAAATCTTATTACATATTTGAACAATGCTACGACTGTTAAAATGAGATCAATTCAGTTATTTCTCAAACGTTCTTTCGATTACGAAAGGCAGCACTTCTATTGAAACAATAAGTATTGGCATTTTTAACCCATACTTATACAGTTATTAGTGAGGGTGGCTTCAAAAATTATTGATCCACAAATCCCCACAGGAATTCCCACAAGCCAAAATTTCATCCCCACATTACACCACATGTGGTGTGCACGGGCGCACGCATGATTTTCTGTCGGAGTACATCTTAGTTTTAGCCAAATGCGGGCAAAGCCCGCCAAAAATTTTGAAAATATTGAGAAAATAAACCCTAAAAATACATTTCACGATCTTAGATTTTAAATTTTTCAAATTTTAAGCAAGCAATTTTGATTTAACCAGTCAAAGAAAATGTTCAAAACCTGGCGGGGAAACATTCCACCATGTCTCTCCCCCTTCCCTCTTTGCATGCGCTACTGGTGGTGTGGTGTGGGGATTCCCACTTCCACGGAAAGTCTCCTGTTTTCACAATAATACGTGCTAGTCAGTAGTTGGAAAATTATGATATGCATTTAGTTATGCGACAAAACGCACTACCTAATTTCTTAAGGAATTATTAAGACCTATATGTGTTGTCAATGTAATTAATCTTACCATTATATTGAATGACTCGACATGACCCGATTTAAGGAAAAACCTTTCACTCAACCTCAATAAAGTTGGTGAGGGGCGCTAGTTTACACCTAAGTTACAATTATGATCAAGGTTGGCATTTATTAGAGAGCAAAAAAAATATAATACATTGAAACACGTCTATGTAAAATTGTACCCAATAAGCATTTGTGGTTGCAGCAACGTTGAATTTTGATTAAATTTGTAATAAATACATTTAATTAGTAGTCAACAACAGCTAAACAAGGAAAATGTGTTTATCTTTATATTTGGCGAAATGTATATGAAAACCACAAAATTATTTTAATTTATGCCAATTTGTTGTAAAAGCAAAAGCGTCAACTTATCTAATATTATGTGCAGTTAAAGCATTTTGAAATATTGTATTTTGTAGTTATAAATGATGTTGCAAATTTAACGTTACTGTGACAGTCATTAATTCGTCCATGCAACTCGAGATGAAAGTGGGGCAGACGGAGGTGAAGCAGGTGGAGAGGTCGGATTGGTATGGGCAAAATTGTTCTAAAGAAACACCCAAAGGGCAAGAGTGGGCAAAAACACTTTTCAGTTGACGAAAACAATCAAATTATTGCCAATTTTGAGATTGTAAAAGCAAATTTCCTTCATTCAAATATTACTGCTTGATAAAATTTTGAAATTTAGTCGCAATTTCAAAAATTAATTGCCATGTATTTTTTGCTCTTGGTGAAATTTGATATTCTAATAAATAACACCAACAAGATCCTTTTGATCTAATTTGTCGTAAATATGATTTGCAATTACACTAGAATATATAAATATATTTCACAAAATATTATCTTTATTAAAAGCTTTATAGAGTTAAAATTAAATGTAATGTTCCTACTAATACGCTTTTACTATCTATCGATCACGTTTATTATTAGATTCCAATTGGCATTTGAAAAATGATTCTGTTTTTTCTAGATAGCAAGGATTCCAAATAGCTAACAGTGGTGGTGTGGAGTAGTTCTATGAAAATATTAGTAAAATATGGGGCAATAATATATCGCAATTAGATTTTGGCCCCTACCTTTTTGAATGGGGCAATATGGAGCTATAGAAAACAAAGTGGGGATGGGCAATATGGGGCAAATGTCAACACGTGAAAATGGAGAAGGGCACAAAGTCTGTGGGGTGGGGCAGGGCAGTTTACGAATTTCTTATCTGCATGCAACTAGTTCATTTCAAATTCAGAGTTCCTGCAAAGAACTTAAGTCACAAAATTAACGTTAGTGAAACGTTGTTGCAGTCAAATATGTTTATTGTGTATGCATTTGAGTAAAATTTTAAGTCAAATATCGATATACTGAATAACTCTTGTGTGACAGTGTGTTTGCACAGCTAGACGCATCACAAATTTTGAGAGACTTTTTAGTACTTAACTCGGTTAATGTTATTTCAGAATCCGCGTGCTTTGCATAAATTTGAATAAGATCAATTTCTTCAATACTGAGTAGACAGTTCGCAAAGGTAGACAACTTACTAAACTGACACAGGGTGTAGTTTCCAAATATTAACAGTTCAATTTCTTTCGACGAATCAATAGAGAATATATTCGGTTCTGACATTCCTGACTTTCTAAGATTACTAGATTCTTCACCAAATTTCCTAACAAACGTTACGAAATTGCAACAGTCTGCATAACATGGAAATGAAAGTTTGATTACGGCGTATTTTGCAAAGGAGGGAGTATTTCTAATAACAATGTCTTCAATTACTGAATTTTCTTTTAAAAGCGAGCAAGATCTTCTTGAAATAGACCATACAGCTAAATTCCTTTCGAAATGAATAAAATTGTCTAAATAATAACTACATGTTGACTTACGACCATTAGTATTAAGGTTCAACATGATTTTAGTAAGTTTCTTGGATTTCCTTAAATTAATATTCGTTACTCTTATGAAGTAAAAAGTTAGCAACTTTAAATCGGCTTTTACACTTGTTCTTTTTGAAAATAATCTTGTATTGACACTTTCGAACAAGGAAATATGTTTATGCTGTATGCATTCGTGACTGAGTGTGTCCCAAGGAGCAAACTTGCAATCGTCGAATTCCACGCAAGAAACTCTCAAGAGTTGCACTGACTGTTGTTGCATATGTATTTCTTTACTACAGTAATTAAATGTTGATACAACGTAGCAGCAAATGATAAGAAAAATTTTGTTTCCAAACTGCATTTTGGCGGAGAAGGTTTTAATTATCGCAGACGCTTCATTTTAATTTAAACATTTAGAGGCAAATTCGTATTAGTTTAGTGAAAAAGAACACTTTTTCGATTTGGGATTAAGTAAACTTTGAGTAAGAGATGTCCTACTAAATTTGTTGAATAATTGAATACTATTGATTCGGTCGGTGAATGCAGTATTATTTTTTGTCGATAGTGGAGGCTATATATTTTATTATTTTAAGAGAGATATTTACAATAAAATTAAATGCATTTTGAAATTTTTGTTGCTATGCAATTATAAATGTAATAGCATTTTAATATATGAAACATATGGGTTTTAAAAAATAACCGAAATCGTCGAGATAAATATATACATATTTATTTAGAGAGAGAGAAAATTAATTTGCACTCGCAATCCATGTATTGAATAATAGTGCATACATAATACATATTCATAAAATATAGATAAATGTACAACATTTGTAAAACTAGTAGAAACTTTGCGGTGAGTAATATGTTGAATACTCTCGTATAATTTAGGAGAAGATAAAACATCTTTCATTCTTTTCGTCCAATAAATTAGGTCCCAATCCCGTTTACTTCTCAGTTCTTAGTTGGTACTGGAATTAATTGGTGCAATGAATGTGGGGGTACTACAGAAGTCAAAGACTAACTTAGTGGGTGTAACCAAAGATCCGGGTCCTGACCATACACCTGGAAGTGTGCCTGGCTGGTTTGATCTTAAGAATCCTCTGGCGACCCCTGGCACGCAGCCATAGGAAGAAATTAGGTTCATTTAATAATTGGAGAAATATTATCTTCAATTTAGGGCTTATGAAATTTGCTATGTTAATACAGTAGTGAGAAAATAAAATAATAAATTCTGATGTTTCTTTTTTATCTAAAAAAGTATCTACGATCAATCCCTGTCAGGAAGGTTTTGTCTGACATTTCAATATTGGATATTATGTTGTTGACCTCTTAAAGAACTTGCAAGGATTTTTAAAAATTGCATTCCCGACGTCGATTTTTCAATAGAAAAATTGAAAGTATCTATTTCAAACACGTTTTACACTAAAACCTATTAATCTATAAAACCATCTACGGTGATTTATTGCTGACTAACTCTCCTTGTTTAAATCGCACTATTTCACTTTGTTGTAAAGCATGTAATGAACTTGCAAATTGAATTATCGCACAACACTTATTTTGAAGCAAATCAATTTAGTTTTCCTCCGCTTAGTGGTGATCCGCGGAGTGAATCCGAGGGCCGAACTTCAGTTGAGAGGGTTGCACCTCTCCGGCTTTGCCAACCAAGGCTACTAAAAGTGGTAACTTTTGAGAGTGCCTTCTGGTCGCTATAAAGATCCGTTAAAATATTGGAGTGGATTTAGCTAGCACTGAAATGCAAAGCATCTAGTGCATTTAAACTCCTTGACAGGGCAATAAAAATCTGTCGTATCATAACTACCTGTGACACAGCAAAGCTGCCTCACAGGCAGGCACAGCAAACGCTGGCCTAGGGCCTATCTCATAGGCCAGAGGCAGAGAGTTACCTCTCTGTATGACTGCCCCATGGAACGCACCCAAACTGGTGCCAGTAGCAGTCTTGCTGACAGTGTCTCCATTGTGCCGCCGTCTGTCCACCCGAAAGCTCACAGACAGGCTTCTCGACCGTCACCGCCCCCCCCCATGTACAAAGTACACATGGTGACACCTTCTTGTACTCTGGGTTTGACGTCTAATGTGGGTATGGGCATCCGCACACTGACGAGCTTGCTAATTGATAGTGTTATCCAGGAGCCACCGCGAAGAGGTACTCTCTGGGACGATTTAGGCATAGCACTTTCTGTTCCCTCAATGGATGTGATGTTTTTTGCACCTGTGTTCATAGCGAATGACATAACATTTGTCGTCTTTCATATTGTAAATTACAATGGACAGCTATCATAGCATTTCCATAATTATAATCTCTAAATATAAGTCTTAGAGCACGCATTTGAATGGTTTCTAACTTGCTTTGTTCTAATGTAATGCTGTTGTGCCATATTCAAGTGATGATCTTATAAGTTTTAAATATATTCACAAAGTCTTTATTAGGAATTTTAATTCGTCTTAGTTGACGTAGATAGTGGAGTTTTTCGTGGCTTTCTTGTTATATTTATATATTCTATATGACTATCCCACTTTAGAGTATTTTGTATTAATATTCTTAATAATTTGCCACAATTAGTTGGATTCACTGGACCACTTGGTAATAGAACTTCTGGAGGTCATTCAAAGTTTTGAAGATAAGAAATTGTTAATTCTTTTATTTTTCTATATTGATCACTGCATTGTTTTCATTACACTAGTTATGGACTGTTTGTACAACGTTATCTGACATTAGGGATTCAGCTCTTTTTAGGTGATGCCATGAGGTAGTGTCATCAACAAATTTTGTGTGGAATTTGTAATTTTTCAATAGGGTATTTATGAATAATGTGCATATCAATGATCCAATTTTTGTGCCTTGTGGTATGCCAGCATTCACTATATTCCAAGACGAAAAAGTACAATCAGGTAGACGTACTTTTTGTATGCGGTTGTATAAAAAGGATGATATCCACTGGATTATTAATGGGTCTACTCCTAGGTCCTGAAGAAGATATAGTATTATAGGATTACTGACAAAGTCAAATGCTTTCTTGAAGTCGAAAAGGAATATTCGTAAGTAGGAGTCTTTGTTTTCAAACATAGAAAGCCAATTGTGCATAACTTCTATTACCGCATGCACTGTTGAACGGCTTTGTGTTCCTCCAAATTGCTTAGGATCTAATACAGTTGATATTTTTGGTTTAAGATTGCTATCATTATTGCCTGCTCAATAAATTTAAATACGGAATGAGTAGAAGAAATTGGTCGTATATCTGAAAGGCGCAATGACAGGCTTAACTTTTTCCATGGGGATGACATTAGCAGCAACAAATGAGTCTGCTGAAGCATCATTTTAACAGGAGTTTATCATGAGGCAAATGGTTGAGCTAGTTCATATGAAGAAATTTCTAAAATCTAATTTGGCAGTACATGAGATTTATGGGTCGGACCTGAAGCTTTGCGACGATGTAAATTTTTTCACATTTTAAATATCGTTATTTCATCACATGCTATTTCAGATGAATGTTCAATTCTCATTGGAGAACTAATGTGGTTGGAAATGAATTACAGATTCTGTCAACTTTAAATTAATTTGATTGGCTTAGTCAATAGGAGACATCTTACTAAGAGACCTCCAGTAGTGAGCTGCAGTGAACGAACAGATATACCACTCATTCTCTTAATGCATGCCAACCACTGAGAAGGATTAACGTGTTTGAGTTCTTCAGTATGATGCTCGTAACATTTTTTTGCAATCCAGTATATATCAGTACCTTCCTAGCTAACTAATTGTATTGGGTATATCGTAAGATAAAGCAAAAAATTGTTTAATTCATGTTATTTGCTTAATTCAATCCTCGAAAGTACCAAAATTTGCCGAATTTGCTTTGTTATATCTGCAGGTTATTTACAAATTTATTTTAACGTCGGAAAACTACTCATTCACTTAAGAACATCTACTTGTTATATTTCAAGTATGCCATCAGTGATCAATACAAGCCCGGGGCACCACATTGTGTGCAAGACTTGTGTTAATAGACATCATGCGTGGAAAAAACACAGAATGCCATCGATGCCACCGTTCCATATCAAACTAGGTTTGATAAAAGCCTTGTAAAAACCATGGCTAAGTCAAACAGGATTTTCTTGTTTGCAATCGCTTCCTCGGTTATCAAAAACGAAGCTTTAAAGTTGCTTTTTCATCGGACCCAATATAAGACTATTTTTGTTGACAGCGAGCTAAGAGGTTCTATAAACGTAAAAGATTTGCGCGCTTGGCAATCATTTGAAGATTTATGCAACAACTTTTTGGGAGACCACATAGCTATTGACTACGAAACAAAATGACCGAATTATTGGCAGTTTCTGGAGTCTTGGCTTCCGAATCTAATTAAAATTACACTTTCCGGCTCCCATTTAGACTTCTCTTCACAAAATTTGAGATCTGTTAGCGAAAGGCATTGTGAAGGATTTGACCAAGGCATTTCGGTCATAAAAGAAAGAATCAAGGACTTTTGGAATGCCAGAGTGATGGCAGATTATTGCTGGATGCTACAACGTGCCCGAATCCGAACACAAAAGAAAAAGGTATTCGAAAAAATTTTGAAGAGGTTTTGTACAAAATGTTTTATTCTTGGTATAATTGATTATCTCAATTATATCTTCAAAAAAAAACTTTTTTCGTAGACCAATAGGAAAGGTTTTGATAGTATATTTGAGGTCACCACCAAAAATTAAGCCAGAAAAACATCGCATATCACTAGTCTTAGGAACTTTGTCAAAATTTGTTATCGGAGGCTCACAATTGCTCGAGTTCCATTTTTACTTGCTAGCTGGCGTATAAATTCCCACTACTATACGCAACTTGCCTTAGTCATCTGTGTTTATTTTATGCACAGGGTTGTAAAATAGTAAAAATTGTAATAGTAGTAATGCCTCGCAAATGTGTTGATTTACCATAACTGGTTATAAATCCAGAAAAGAATTACTATGCGAAAACAAAAGACAGCCGTTTTTCAATTTTCAAAGTGATAAAGAAAAAGAGAACGTATGGTTACGTGGAACTTCCAAATATGATCAAAATTACGGTGCCTGATTCAATAGCAGTATGCCGCTTGAAATAGGTAGCTAGCATCGGGGAGGCGAGCAATGGATGGGCACGGGCCGCCCTTCGTTTATACAACGGGGCACTGGTACACAACATTTTTCTAGAGGAATATCTGAATATTGGCGTTTTGCACATGTTTTTTTAAAATTAAGTTTTCTTTTGAATACAAATATATGATACCTTGAAAATTTTAAGCTACTGTCATTTTTGATCTGGTCTGTTTTCTAAGGCTTTTTTTAAGAAATCATGCTCAATTTAGACCACCCGTCGATTTAAATATGGAATTCGGGCATAGTGGAGAACGAGCGGACATCAGGCGGAGAAGACAACTTGCGGGTAGGGAAGTTGTCTTACAAACCCGGTCGGGCTGGCAAGGTCACGCAATATTTTCCCACCTGCAGAACACTAGTTTACAATTGCCGCAAAAATTTAAATCTATACGAATTCAAAATGGTATATTGCATCAGATGAACTACCGAAATTATTCGATGGATTGGTCCTATTCCAAGAACACCAGTAGAAGAATTAAATTCATCCCGAAATACTGACATTGATGAATATCCAGAATATCTAGGTCTTGATACTATATATTGGGAAATGCTTAGCTGCAAATTTAAACATATCGACTTTTTGGAAAGCAAGCCCAATTTCAATTTAACATCAAGAGAATGCCGTGATCCTTATTAAATGTGGACAATTATTTTAATAACAACAATTGTAATAACTTATATTTCAGTGCAATTGCTTACTATGAATTAATAGATGTATACAAGTGTGTTATTTGCAATAGCATGCATTGGTTTATTGGAATAACAGAATTTTTTTAGGATCAGCTACCACAAATTTGTTCTTTTTGGTTTTTTAAAACGACTGTTTGGAAAATTTATTGTAAATTAGTACCAAGCTGCTGGGAACAATTAGGCCTATTATATTTCTGCTTTTCCAGCATTGGTATAAATTGAATTAATCTCACAAAGCTCTCATGTGAATTAGGAAAAGAACCAGATAATAATTCAGCCACTGCAGGTCATAAGTGCCAGCTATTCTAAAACTCAAATGTTATTCTTTTAGTGTATATTGCTGGTTTCTTAGCAAAGCGGCAATTCTTGTTTGCAGCAATCAGATGATACTGAATTTGAAATCCATGTGGACGTGGTGGATTATGTTTTCCAGCGATTCATTGATAAATTATTTCTATAATTCTTTTGTAGTTTTTTAAAAACAATGCTAATTATTATTTGTGCACGCATTTGATATGATTAAGTACCATAATTTTTCATATCTCTTGTTGAGTAAATCAATAATCCGAAAACATGTAATGTCTTACTTAGCAATTTTCATAATATTATTACAACACCTCCTCCGAATATCGTAAAAAATATTGTTTTCCATTAGTACTTTAACAATCTATGCACAAGGTTAACAAAAATCATAAATTATGACTACACCATCGATAACAGCAATAATGTAAATTGATATTTAGGCCTCCGAATATTTTGACTTTAAAGTTTGTCATCACCTGTTCATATGAACACCTGGAGTTCGGTTAGCAAATTTTCGATCGGGTCAAAGCTTAACTCATATTGTCATTCTCTAGTCGGAACAATATCAGGAGAATATATTGCTCACCTAAAAAATTAAAATTTATTTATGATTTAATAATGTCCCTCCCTACATAGTTAAGACTTAAAAATAACACGTCTGCATACCGCTGACTATAATCAACTAAAATACTTTTTTATATTATTTTTTAAGAAATTACTTTCTTGTTCTAGCTTCTCTTTGTTTTTTTCCTTTCAATTATGTTTGTATGCTAAAGTTAGACTAAAAAAGTTCATGAATCGAATTATTATTTTTTGCACATCCTCTAGTTTACTGATTTGTATAATAAAAACTAAATCTAATGTGTATTGGACAGCTATACTATTCAATAATATTTTATGGATTTATTGGTATAATCTAATAATACTTACCTCAAAAAGACCATTTCAAGATGAATTCTCAGATTTATTTCACTAATGCGGTCTCCTAAGTGTTGATGCAAATCCAAATTTAATAAGTAATTGTAAATTTTATTTATTTAAATTAAACTTTGCCAAAATTTTAAGCTTCTTTCATTACAAATAAATGAATTGGTAATTCCATTAATGGGATACATCATTTTTTATATTAAAACATAGATAACAGTTATGCGAAACGTCTTTAATATGTAGGACTATTTGAAGTACAAATTCAATCCATTAAAAATAAATGTCAAGATGTCTATTTTTAGTTAATATAAAAATAAAACGTAAAAAGTCTATGCAAATCAATAATGTAGCTAGCTTGTATCACAGCCAATGTTTTGATTAAAAACATCGTGTTTCTCATGTTATTAAACTTCAAACTACCTATTGTATCGTTAAAGTAACAAACTATATTTTCTCACTTTCAAACTGTTTTCGTCAACTCTATAAAAAAATTTGGGAACTCTGGAATTTCAACACACCTATGAATAAGTGCGCTTACGTGTTATAATGAAAATTTTTTATAGTGATTATTCCTCAGTTTGAAGCACTTGAAATTTTGAATTTTTTTGCTGGAACATCTCATTTTGAAAAATATTTCAAGTTATTCCCATACATAGCATTTAGGTAATAAAGCTGTCTATTGTCGATGATAACAACAACCAGACTAAACTACTTTGTTTCTGTAAATAGACCACCCTAGTTCCATTCCAGTGTACTGTAGTCAAAGTCAAAAATCGTCTCTATTATTTTAGTGAGCTATGAGCGTTTAGAAATATCTTATAGAAACTATCACAAATTGTAAAAATGATTGCGTTATTTTGGGTTACGGTTTATATCTTATATATTTTCGTTGGTTAAAAAAGAATTGTATTACTCTATTCTTTTGTTTATTTTTCACAGCGATGAAAATAGGCGTTACATATAAATCTTTTTAAAAGTGTCAGTTTTTGTTAAAATGCGATATTTACTGCTGCCAACACACAACAAATAACATGTGCAAATGCAAAAAAAGATAATATTTGATCTCTAAGACCTTCCATAGTTTTGTCAATACAAGATCATTTGTAGTATATTTTTAATAATAATAATAATAATAATATTTTTTTAAGATCCCTTCTATATATAATCACTATAAAAATAAAGTGATAGGCACTTATTAAGGTTTTAAAAATGGTTTTTTTCTGGTTCGATGACTAAACTTGGTTGTTGGGATTGATTGAGTTCTTTGGTAATTTAAATAATTGATGTTTTTTGGTTTCAAATACATTTTTGCATTTCTTTTAAAGTCTTTATTTAATTTTTCTTCTTTAAATTGAGGTTGTAATTTATTCCATAAGTCAATACAAAAATTAGTCAATGAGTTCTTCATCATATTTTTCTTAAATTTAAGTTTTCTATAAGAATTTGAAAAATACTTCTAGAGATCTTAGTTTTTGTCGATATTCTAATGAAAATAAGTAGTTATCTTCTTTGATTGTAGCTTGATTTTTTCTTTCACAGATGGTATTGATACTCCAATTGAAAATTCTTTCTAGTTTGATCTTCATTCTTTTATTGAGAGTTGTTAATAAACAGACTGAATATAAGTAATATGGCAATATATATATGATTTTATTAGAGTAATTTTGCAATTTATAGGTATGAATTTTTGAATTTTAGTTAGTGTTTTGATTCCTTTGTATAATTTTTTGCATTATTTTGATGACTTCAATTTCAAATGTTAACTTATTGTCAAAGATTATTCCTAAATATTTAATTTTTGTCTCTTCTTGTATAATGTTATTGTTTATTTTTAACATTAATTTTTCAGTCTTGTTAGAAATATTTAATACTATAAATCTAGTCTTTTCAACATTAAATTTAATTTTATTTTTTTTTCAAAGCATAATATTGCAGTTTGTAGTGCATTTAATAAATCACAATAGTTGGTTGAATACAGCAGGGTGTCATCAGCATATTGGACACATTCTATGTTTTCATTCAAATTGATGTCATTAACATAAAGATTGAATATTAATGGCCCTAGAACTGAGCCTTGAGGTATTCCTTTATTAATTATTAGTTTATTAAAGATTTTATTATTTACTGTTATGTATTTTTGTCTATTAGTTAAATATGAGGTTAATAACTTAGTTGCATATTCATTAAAATTTTAGAGTAAATTGTTTAATGACAAATTACAATATAACTGCTATACAGTTTAATTACTTAATAATGTTTGCATAATGAATAGTAAATGCATAATATATTAAGATATTCTTTGCCAGGTCATTATTGATTAAGTGGCTTCCGGGTGCTAAAAAAAATCGTTTGTTTTTAGCAGGAAAATGTTTTATATAACCACAAACTAGAGGCGTGGCCGAAAACGGAATTTTCTGTCTCACCATATACAGGTGACATGGCGTCAATTGAATAGGCCCTTTCAGCAGCATATGGTGCCATGGCAGTGAAAGTGTTAAAATGGTTTCATTATAGTTATCTGTTCGGCTACGAATGGTAGACTAATATAAAATTCGTTTTTTTCGAAAATACAAGCAAGTATTTTGTTTACATCTGTCGACTATTATTAGCAGAGTTTTTTTTCAGAAGAATCAATTTGAATTATTGTTTTATTAGTAATTTTTGGAAAGATAAAAGATTATCTTGAATCGATTTAGTAAATCGCAATTATATTTGATTGAAAGTATTACGAGATTACATCTGTAAAAATCAAGCAAGTTCAAGCAAGTAGTAGTATGACTTGAGCTTGAATATCATTCAGACTATCAGCTGATAAATTATTGATAGCAGCAATCGGCGCATTTTGTCAAAATTGACTGGTAAGAAAACTGATAAAAACAGATTTTAGTTTTACAAAAATGCTATAATGGATGCTATAATGATAATGGAAAATGTATTTTAAAGAATTATTTTAAATTTAATTTACATCTGTCGTCTGATCCTTATAACAAGTAAGCTAAACGTTACTATTTTAGCTGATGATCATTAAAATTTCTCTTCTTATTTAATTTTAAATGATTGCTTAGGGATTTGCTTTCGTGGAATTTCAAGATGAATACAGTGTTGCAGCCGCTCTTGACTCACAAGGATTAGAATTCGAAGGTAGATTATTAGAAATAAATGTTGGACGGTCGCCAAGTGAAAGTCCACGTAGACCTAATCGCGGAAGAGAGCGCAAAACACATTCGTACGGGTCTTCTAATCCATATGATGAACGTTATGGTTATTGACAGATCGCTTCCTTCCCATTGAGATTCAAGCTTCATTCGAATATTATAACTCTTTATGGAGCTCTTTATTAAATCATTTTAACATGCTATTTTTAATATTTTGTCGCCAGAGTGTATGTAAACACTTATATTTCTTGCTAGAATTGTTTCACATGCTTCAAAGGAAATCGGAATATTTCAAATTATTAAGATAACAAAATATATCATATATTCTAGCCATATAGAATTTGCATTTAGATACACAAGTGCGAAGATTGCGACTAAATTTGCATCCAAGCTTTCAAAAAAGATATATTTGAAAATGTATTTTAAATCGTTTTTGTCTTTTATAACAGAATTTAGCATTGCAGTTAAATTTGTTATAAAATATTCAATTGGCAACACCATCTGAAAGTTTTGGAGTCCTAATAAAAATTTATTTGAAATCAAGCAATCAGATGTGACATGAATCTTAAATTTGGAAAATCAGATCGGAAAAATCCGAAGCATACATAACGAGAAAGCATAGAAAATCTGGACGAAATTCCTAATTTTTTCGCTAGATGTCTCCCTGAATATATCAATTTTCTAAAGGCAAAAGCAAAAAATTTCTAATTTATTCTGTTGAAAACGTAAAACACAAAAACTCATGCAAAGATCTTTTGATTGTCTATCTGAATCAGTTTTTCAAATTCTTTTATGCACTTTCAACTTCTTTTCTCAAAGCATTTTATGTTAACTTTTGAAAACAGTAATTTGAGAGTACCTTATTTCAAAATTGATGTTTGCTCGAACAATACGTAAGACTCAAAAAGTCGTACTAAATTTTTTAAGGAAATCTTCATTGTCTATATGAATTATTTTTCTATGTGTTATCAATTTTCTTCCTCAAAGCATTTTATGTTAGCTTTTGAAATCACAAAAAGAGTTTTTTAAATTGATGTTGCTCAACTCATAAATGCAATATTAAAAATTTATAGTAGTAGTAGTAGTAGTAAAATAACTTTACTTAAAACTGAATAACAAAAATGCTAAAAATTAAAACAAGAAAGACGAATATTACAGGGGCAGGGAAGAAACTTTTTACATTTAAATGAATTATCATAATCAGTGCTTAAGAAGATTAGCATATGATGCATTAACTTAGCTTTAAAAAGTTTAGGAGCATCAAAAACAGAGATATCTGTTTTAATGTGCAGATAATTTGCAAACCTTATAACATGATTAAAATGTTATTGCCGAATTTTTGCTTTCTTAAGATCTGATATTTGAAATAAAGTAACAGAATAATAATAATAATAAGAGTTAAAGCAAATTTATTGCATAAGTTAGTAATAAGAACTACAAACTAACACACAAACAAATACACACAAGCAAATATAAATATACAAAATATAAATATGCACATTACTTAAAAGGCTTAAAATTTATATAAATTGAGTCCAGGTGCATAATTAATTTGTAATTCCAATTAATAATTGCTTTTCCATTAAAATTTCTTTTATCTTTTTTTTAAAATGTTTATAATTTTTTTCAGTTTTAATTTCCACATTTAGATCATTCCACAATTTCGAACAAATGTAAATGAATCTTTGCGATTGAATTGCTAAAAAGTTTTTTGTTTCTTTGATTGTGCTTTAAGAAATCATTTAGGAACTTAAAGGAATTTGAGCTATTAACATATTTATGCATTATGCANTTGCGCGTTCATAATTAGTCCAATTAGTCGTGCTTAGGTGGGATTTTGCAAGTTCAAACAAGTAGTTTTTATTAATTACTAGCCGCCTGATTACATCTTTATCACGCGGTTGATCAAAGGCAGATTTCGAATTTCTATTAATTACTTCGCGCTTGATTGGAGCAACTTTGTTTAATGCTTGAGTAATTTCCCAGATAATGATTCTCAACATGTGGTCGCTTTTCGACAATGTGTAAACATAATTAAAGGAAATGTTCTTTAAGAGTTTGATAAAAGTTTTTTCATCAAAGTTATTAAAATNTAAAGGTGATAGTATCTTATATGTTGATATTAAGTCTCTGACGGATTCGTGTTTGGGGATATAATTGAGTGATCTCAAAGACCGGTTGTACATTTTTGATAATGATGTTATATTTTTAGTAGTTATATGTTGAAAGAGAAAGCAGCAATAACTAAATTCACTGATTACAAAAGAATTAATAAACTGTTTATGATATGAATTCCCTAGGTGCCGTAAATGATATAAAAATTTAATTCCAGATGCCATTTTTCTTAATTTTAAAGACAAAAATTCATTAAATTTTAAATCTTGATCAATTGTTACTCCTAAATAACATACTGATTTACATTGCACAATTACATTTTTATTTATGTTAATTTTGATATTTTCGGAAATCTTTTGATGTTCCTTTGGTGCAAATATAATAAATTGAGTTTTATTTGCATTAATTTTTAATCTATTATTATCAAAATACGTAATCAGTGATTCAATGTCTTTAGTCAAAAACTTAGTAGCGTCAAACGGATTTTTCGATGTTCTAATAATACATGTGTCATCAGCGTATTGGTAAATAGTTCCATTTTTTAATGATTGAGACATATCGTTTACATAGAGTGCAAATAAGATAGGCCCTAATACTGTGCCTTGTGGAACTCCAAGATTTGTAGTTGTATAGTCTGAAAAAATTCCGTCCAATTTTACACGCTGTTTTCGATTATTCAAAAAATGCATTATAAGATGTATAGCTAAATGACTGAAGCCCTGTTCAAATAATTTTGCTTTTAAAACGTTAAAATCCATAGAATTGAATGCCTTACTAAGGTCTAAAAATGCAACAGCCGTAGAAAGATTGTTATTTAGGTTACATTTTAAATTTTCGGTAATTGAGAGTATGGCATCAGTAGTGCTGAATTTTGGTCTGAATCCAAATTGATGCTCTGATAGAATTTTATTGTCGTTTAAATACTTATATATTTGGGCAGCTAAAAGTTTTTTAAAAAATTTTAGAAAATGGATGCCTTATGCTTATTGGTCGGTAATTAAATGGATTGAGAGGATCTCCTTTCTTATATAGTGTTGAGATATCCGAATATTTCAAAACGTCGGGAAAATTATTGTCAATAATACATTGATTGAAAGCTAACAGGATGTATTCTTCGAATATATAAAAGTATTTTTTTATTATGAAATATGGTAGATTACTTGAACCACAAGATTTTGTTGTGTCTAGTCCTTTGACTACTTTCATTAAATCATGAGAAGAAATTAAATTAAAATTAAATTTAGGGTTTTGTTTCAGTTGGCATACACGTTCTTGATATGTATCATGAGAATTAAAATGAAAATTTCCCATTTTTGCAAAAGTTTCATTTAAAATGTTTGCTATTTGTTTCTTATTTCCATAAAGCTTATTTTTAAAACGTATTTCCTTAATGTTAGCCGATGAACTTTTATTTTTTCCAATCGTTTGGCTCACAAAGTTCCATTTTCTACTTGATTTATACATTTGCTCAAAATAATTCTTTATTTTAGCATCATAGTTGTTTTTGCCGTGTCTTTTGATCAATTGCTTTGCGCGTTCATAATTAGTCCAATTAGTCGTGCTTGGGTGGGATTTTGCAAGGTCAAACAAGTAGTTTTTATTAATTACTAGCCGCCTGATTACATCTTTATCACGCGGTTGATCAAAGGCAGATTTCGAATTTCTATTAATTACTTCGCGCTTGATTGGAGCAACTTTGTTTAATGCTTGAGTAATTTCCCAGATAATGATTCTCAACATGTGGTCGCTTTTCGACAATGTGTAAACATAATTAAAGGAAATGTTCTTTAAGAGTTTGATAAAAGTTTTTTCATCAAAGTTATTAAAATTTCTAGAAAAAATTACTTTTTTTGTTTTAACATCACGTTTGGAGTTACGGACGTACACACAAAGATTGTGATCACTAAATGATTCGAAAATGAAATTTAAATGAGTGATTGGGTTATCTGAAATAAAATAATCTATCAAATTTGAATGTAGAGATGGAGTGGTCTTATTAATTATTTTAATATCAGAAATGTCACAAATGATATCCAATTTGTGTGATTCGTTAAGATTTAAGTATTTAGCATTGAAATCACCTAAAATACTTATGTATTTCTTTTCCAGAATTGCATTTTCAATTTCTGTAGACTTATAATCGTAAAAGTGGGAAACATAGTTTTTATTTGGATTGTAGCAAACATTTAGTAGTTCAGTTTCCGAAAGAATTAATTTTAGAATTGAGTTCAATCCAAAAGGACTAAAAAATTTCATGTTTTAATTCGAGATCACTTCTGCGTTTCGATTTCATTGATTTTGGAATAATTATTAATAAGCCACCACCCCTTTCTAATCTATTTTTGTAATGAATTTCAAACAAACTAGGGTTTGGATTATATAACTCATTTATATTGTCGTAGTCTTTTAGCCAGGTTTCAGTAACTAAGTAAATTGCATTATTACCAATTTTGCTAAAGATATTTAAAAATTCAGGGCGATTTGCACAAAGACTTCTAGCATTTATGTAAACAAATTTGAAATTGTTTTTGTAGTTAGCCATAATATTTTCTACTTGATTATCAGTATATACTGGACCCGGATTAGTTTCTACATCGCCTGAGAGTAAAATTGTTAATTTGATGATCTCAGTTAGCTGACAGATTATTAATTTATATATTTTTAGTGCACCATAATTTGATGGATGTTTTGTTATTATATTTCGATTATTGTAGCTAAGTTTTAGGGATACAGATGTTGTAATTTCTAGTTGCCCTTTAAGTAAAATTACAAAGAAGTTTAAAAAGAAAAAGTAACAATAAATGTACCTGAAGAGCGCCATGTCTATATTTGGAAGGTATGTGAAGTCGGAAGAAGAAATCGACGTGTTGATGAGGATGTGACTTTTGCGAAAGACGTGTGAGGAATTCGAAATGAGGAGTGAATGATTGTGCGAGGAACAAAGAAATCTTTTAAGATTTGCGTTATAAGCCTGATTCCTTGAGGAGAAAGATGGATGCCATCATTAGCTAAGAGGCTGAGGTTGACAGTTCGATATGATAGGAGAAATTTGTTAAAGACCGGGATAACGTTGAACTTCTTTGCAGANTTCCTTGAGGAGAAAGATGGATGTCATCATTAACTAAGAGGCTGAGGTTGACAGTTTGATATGATAGGAGAAATTTGTTAAAGACCGGGATAACGTTGAACTTCTTTGCAGATAGATTGACGAGGATTCTATTAAATTCAGCAATTGTAGGATTTTTCTTTAGAAGTGAGAATTTACCAACTGGCGTGATTTGCAAAAAATAAATGAAGCGTGGAGAAAATTTGAGACGTATCAGGGAAACAATGTGATTAATGTTGGATTTGAAAGTTGGGACATCAAGGGAATGTAGAGCATCGATGAGACCTGTGTTTATGAAGACTGAGTTGATATGAACCTTCGGATATTGAGAGATTTTTTCAGCTAAGCGCTTGGAGTTGTGACCTGGATAAGAATGAATTGTTGTGACTTGGTTAGAGAACAGATTGTTTGATCGCACAGACTTTAAGATGCTGCTACCAATTATTAATGAAGTGGTGTTGGGCTTAATATTCTTTACTGTTTTCTGAGGTCGAGGAAAGCTTTCCATCTTTGCAGGTTCTGTTGGCGAAGGTGGAGGATTTTTAAAAGAAACATATTGATCGTGTGATGGAGGCAATGAGGTGGGCGACGGAGCAGATTTGTTGCTGAGTTGTACTTCGGAATTTGCTGGAGAATGTTGACAAGATGCGTCGGACACAGATTTTAAAGGTGATTTGAATAGAAATAATAGAGCTTCAGCGGCATTTTCTTTATCTAATAGCGAGAACATTTGGTGAGGCGGCGACTTCTTCTTATCTTTTTTCAAAGAAAATGCCGTGTCCAGGGTAGGCGCACCGCCAAACAACTTGCTTTTCAACGTTTCTGAGAAATACCACCGTCCTTGGCGAAAGCACACATAATAATAATAATAATAATAATAATAATAATAATAATAATAATAATAATAATTAGCACAGAAGGCAGCATTATTAGGAACAGCTAGAGTCCTGAGGAAAGCTCTCAGACTCCCTGGGAACTGGTGAGTTCCCCGAGCTGAGAGGGATACCAGCATGAAGCTGTGAGATGCAAGAAGAATAATAATAATAATAATAATAATAATAAAATTTATTATAAGCTTAAAATACAGTAAACCAGACTCCAAACTACAAAACTAAAAAAAATAAAATCAATTAATAACAGGAGAAATATCGTTCAGGGAAGATGGTCTTTGATTAGAATAATTTTGTTGGAATGGTTTTTTTTAATTTTGATGTAGCATATTCGGTTCTTTTGCTAATGAATTGTTTTAGTAGATATTTTTGAGAGTCTTCGATATGTTGATGTAATGCTTTGTCTTTTGCTTTAATGATGTTAAAATATTTCATTCCTTAGTAATAAATTTATATTTATACGCTTTCTTGTATATGTTGCTAAGCTTAGATAAAGATGTTTATGATTCACCTGCATATACTTGTATGCCGTAAATTATAATAGAATTAACTAGGGAATTAAATAAAATTTCATTTTGATTTAAAAATCTTTTTACTTTTAATATTATATAGAAAATTCTCATTGATCTTTTATAAACTTGAGCATTATGTTTTTTAAATGAAAGCTTGTTATTTATGGTAAATCCAAGATATTTCATTTTTGTTACTGAGGAATAGCAATCAATTTTAGATATATTATCAACAATTTTCTCTTCAATTGTATAATAATCATTTCCACCGACTTTTCATAATTAACTTCCAATTTGTTTTCTTCATACCAAGATTTGATCTTTTTATTAATTGAATGTGATAAGAGAAGCATACATCAGAATGGATAGAATCATTGTTTTATAAAGGTAATTTTGGTAGAAGTATTGCTGATAAATGGTAAAGAACGACGCAAAAACATAAAAACATGATTTCATTTTACTAGTTTGTGAGATATATATTCTCAGACCAGGATGTTGTTTCTAACATAAACTCCCAAATCTCGCACTAATGAACTAGGGCAAACATCAATATCATTAGCAAGTTATTGAAAGTAATATTGCCCAATAATAATCCATTTAAACTTGTCAGAATTAAACTCCATTTTTGTTATCGACATCCCATTTTAGAAGAGAAAGTTGATCTTTTCGGAGATTTCCAGAATTCCTGCTAAAAAATTTTAAATTATCTGCAAAGACATATACATCTGTACTAAAGGAAGATTCAGGTAAGTCATTTATGAAGCTGAGAAATAGTAAAGGTCTAAGAGAGGAGCCTTGAGGCGCATCACTAATAACTGGTAAACGACTTGAGACAGATCCATTGTAATTGACTTACTGAACACGATTTGATAAATGAGATGCAAGCATGGGAAGAAAATTACCACCAATATCAAAATTTTTCGTAGTTTGCCAATGACTAAGCCCTGTGGTTGGTACTTTAAATGGATACTACATTTCTTAAAATGAGCCCCAAATATTTCAAAGTGGATACTGCTGTTGTTGAGCAACAATGTGGTTTTAGCCAATTAGTTTGGCAAAATATTATTCTATGCAATGACACTTAAACACAGATTTTTGCCAGTGTGCTTTTCAAAGTCATACAAAGTATTGCTGGCCAAAAATTCTACACTAATACATTTACTAAATGAGCATAAATTGCAAAAATATATTTTTATATTTATTGGGTTGAAAATAATCGCTTAAAAATTTTTCTAATATTTGATGTCCTATCAAGGTGCTGTCCCTTATGCACTCTTTTTAGTCATTATCTGTTCTTGAGATATTTGGCATTCGCTTAGAGAAATATGGTATCCATATAAAGTACCAACCAATTCCTGCGGTACTTTATCAAAAGCCTTTTGAAAATCTAAGTAATAGTGAAAATATTAAAGCTAGATTCCTTCCGCCTATTATGCTAGCGTCTTTCAATTTTTTTATTTGAACTTTTAAAATACAGTCTGCAAGTCTGGTAGTAATTGATGGTGATAAATCTTCTTCAACTAATGAAAGCAGCACCAATAAGTGAGAAAATTGACAAGTACCACCTGTCATATACTTGCTATAGTGATTCACTTATGTTTCCAATTTAGTTTGCATGTTTTATTTTACTTTTTATTACATGTAAATATACATGGCAAACATGGGTTTACTTTGTGTTTGTAATAATACATTGCTGACTTAATTCACATTACATTTTTGCAAATGATTAATTTTCCTTTCCATAAAAAAATTCCAGGCATTGCTAATGATTATTAGTCATCATTAAATTCCTTTTTCAGGAAATCTAAACATTACATGTAAAAGGCTACATTTTGTTTTTCAAATACACTGCTATTTAATTGTAAAAATTCCATACATTTAATTTGTTTTTCACAATGAAGTATTTGAAAAACCAAATGTAACTTTTTGCATGTAATGTTTAAATTTCCTTAAAAACGAATTAAATGACGACTATTAATCATTAGCAATGCCTGGAATTTTTTATGGAAAAAATTAATCATTTGCAAAAACTTAATGTGAATTAAGTCAGTAATGTATTATCACAAACGTGAAGTAAACATTGCCATGTCTATTTACATGTAATAAAAAGTAAACTAAAACATGCAAACTAAATTGGCAAGCAAATGAGTGCACTATAGCAAGTACATGACCATGCATCTTCCATGATGTCACTACAATACCCCCATCAATATCCAAGACCAAACATAGACCATGAGTCAGAGTGTCCGGAAAAAGATAAAAGGGACACCTCCTATGACCCACCTCTCGACCAATTAGAAAAAAGGGCGATGGGGTCTCGGCCTCTTTAACTACTATTAGCTCCTTTTAAAAATATGGGAAAAGATGAGCTAATATAATTCTACATAATCTCCTAGCATCCTTTGACAGAATACCTTTAGAAACGCACACCAAAATCACACAAGCGGAAAAGCAGGTTAAGAACATGCACTAGCAAACAGAAAAAAGATCATGACTTCCAAAGAAGCTAAAAGAAGAAGCCGATGTCCTCATTATTGGTTCCTCAATGTACCGGCACCTCAGAGCCCCAGGATTGACAAAGAACCATAATGTTGCAATACATTGATACACGGGCGCCACCATTAACAATGTTACAGAAGTCTTAAAAGAATACCAACTTTTAGAGCAAATTAAGAAAATATTAGTTATGATCAGATGAAATGATATAATGAAACAAAAATTACACAGATAAGTACACTAATTTGCTCAATATGATACCCGCTAAATTTGGTTCAGCAAAAGTTTTCTTAGCAGAGGTGGCTCCTTTCTCTAACAACAAAGAGTTTAACAAGAAATCAGCTGAACTAAATTTGTTAATTTAAACAAAATTCGAAATTTTTGAATTTTTCGGTTTTTGAGAACTTCAAATATTTTTGTTTAGGAACTAATCCAAATTCAAAAATGTCTACAAGCAACGGTATCCATTTTTCGAGGTTTGGTTACTCAATGCTTGCGCACAGCATCAAAGTAGTCTTTAATCCGCGCCACTTTCAGCAATTACGCGCCGTAGTTTACCTATCGCCACCAGCAATTAAAGACACGTCAAAATTTCACAAATGCAAATGCCAAAAGATGCACACCACTTTGCCACTTAGTGACCAATTACCACGCCTGCGCTTCACCAATATCAAACATATGCTAAAGTTATTTCTATGCCGCCACCACTTTCACCCACTGAGGTTCAAAGAATCTGAAACTTTTTAAGACTATTTTAATGATGGTAATTTTTCTTATTATTATATTAACAATTTGGTTGTGGCGAATTTTTCACTTTTTGGCTGTAAACTATAATAGTTTCCCCTAGGCATTTTTCTTAATTATTCTGATTTCCCTTAATTCTAAAAATAATATTACATTATTGAATAAGAAGCTCAAAATTAATGGCACGCGTAGCATTTATCACCCGCTTAAACTGTTTTCTATAATAAATAAAATTGACAAAACAATATTTCCTCTTTTTAAATAAGTTATTAATAATGGCCGGAATTAAGCCTAATCCTGGTCCTATCACACCAATCAAAGTAGGCGGATACACGCAAAGCATTAATATAGTACAATCAATAAATTCGACTAAATATATTCATATTAACTTTCAAAAAGTTTCTTCAAAAAATAATAAATACAAACAATTTGTACAAGAACTTGGTTCAAATTTGTCCTTGAAGTATCCGAAATATGGCTTATAAATAATCATGAAAATTCTCCTTGGTCAATTGCGAATCATAAATTTAAACTATTCAGAACAGATAGAAATCAAACTTTACATTAGAATAAAACAAAAGGAGAAGGTGTAATGGTCCTAATTGATAAAAAACCTAAACTTCAGAAAATCATTTCAACCAATAACACATATGAAAGTCTTTGGGCTGACATCCAAGATCCGCTTAATTGTAATAGGAAACAGCTTCTGAATATATCATATTGTCCAAACAAAGCTTTTTCGAACAAATTCTTTGCACAAATCGAAAATGAAATCATTATAGCATTAAGTCATAATACAACTATAATGTTAATGGGCGACTGGAATTTGAACTTTCTAAATATAACTGAAAATCTAATCTACATTTCGCTAATATGTCAATGCATTCCATCCAGAATATCTGCAAATATCCAAACCTTGATTGATTACTTTATGATTTCAAAAAATGAATCTTTAAATAAATACATTTGTTCTGAATTTCCCTACTCTGACCATTGCCTTATAATAACTTATTCTAATAAGCAAAAAATAAACAACCCAACTAAATCTTGGATAAAAATAAGAGAATAATCAGAATAAAATGTTTTAAAACTTATAAATAATTAAAAAACCGAAAATTGGAGTAGAATTTACTCTTCACAAACACCCAATGAACTGATTAGCAACTTTAATAAAATTCTTTTATTTAGATATTTGTTACCCTGAAAGGAAAATTTTTACTCTGAAAAAATTTGATAATGTGTTTAAAAAAGTTTCTAAGCCATGGATTGATACAAAATGCTGAGAGTTAATTGAACAAAAAATCTAAATGGAAGGAATACAAAAATTCTGAAGCTGCAAACAAATAGAATGCTTATAAAAATTCACATAATTTGTGCAATATTTACACACGAAAAGCCTACAACAAATATTGCCTTTCTGAATATCAAAACATCTTTTCTCAAAAAGGTAGGTGGAAGTTTATAAATAGTTTATTAAATAGGAAACAAATAAAAAATGAAAAAATCGAAAAAATACATCATAAACGTGTGCATTAGACATTCGACTTTTCCTGACCAATTAAAATTGGCAAATATTACTCCATTATTTAAAAAAGATTACCCAAAAGATTGTTTGAACTATAGAGCGATTTCTGTTACATCGCCAATTAGTAAGATGTTTGAAAGACTTCTTTTCAATCAAATTAACGAACATTTATGTAAACATCATCTGTACTCTCAAAATCAATATGGTTTTTGGAAATATATTTCTATAAATGATGCCTTGCTTACAGCTCCCGAAAATTGGAGAAATAGCATAAATATTGATGAGTGTTCAGCAGTTGCATGCGTAGATTTATCAAAAGCATTTGAATTTATTGGCCACCACATATTAATTAAAAAAATAAACATTCTGGGCTTCTCAGACAAAAGTGCAGACGTAATAAGCAGCTATCTCCATCATCCATCATCGTACACAAGGAGTTAAACTAAATGGAATTCTCTCTGATTGGATTTTTATTAAAAATGATGTTCCACAAGGAACAATTTGGGAACTGTTACTATTCAATATGTATGTAATTGATTTGAGCAATCATACCACATGAAATGTTATACAATATGTTGATGATACTATGCTATTTAGTTTACATAAGTCTCCTGAAATTGCTATAAAAGTTCTCGGAGAAAATTGCACTCTTCTTGCACAATATTTTGCTTCACTAAAACTAAGAATAAACCCATCTAAAACTCAATTTTGCTTAGTTAGACCTAAATCTAACAATAATTCCACAAATAGTTCACAATTTAAATTGAAATTTAATGACACATACATAGAACAAGTTAATTCTTTTAATTTAGGTATCATTTTTGATTCTCAAATTAATTTTACAAAACAAATATCTAGTGTTATTAAGAAAATGGCTATTTCGATTAAGACACTTAGCAATGTATCACAACAGCTTCCAACCACAACTAAAATTCAATTAATTCACACATTAATACTGTGCCACTTTAATTATGGAAACATACTTTATACCGACATAAATCAACAACCTTTGAATAAATTCCATGTGCAAATAAAATGGGCTATAAAAATAGCCCATATTATATAACAGAAAATAACAAAAACTTTTCTAAATCCACAGTGAAATATTTATAAAAATATATTAACTACTTTCTTTAAAATATTTAATAATATTGTTCCATACCACAAATCCAACTTTCTATCCTCTAAAACCGTGGTTCTCAAACTTTTAAAAATTAATTCCTAATTGATCCTTATTAGAATTTTTATTATTTAGATGGTCCCCTAACAATCCATGTCAACCTAAAATGGTACCCTAAAATATAAATTAAATCGTTTAAGTGCTATATAAAAAGTTATGTTATAAATATAATGAAATATAAACAGTAACTAATAAAGTTGAAAAGAATTATGCAAAAAAATCAACACCTCGCGGTCCTATAGAAAGTTCTATAGAAAGTGGTCCCCTATAGGACCGCGGTCCCCGGTTTGAGAACCGAAGCTCTAAAATATTGCTTAGACATTATCATAGAACCCTAAAAATTAGTCCTCTTCCATATAACAAGAATATAATGAAAAATTCATTTCTCAACACATCAATGGAATAATTTACCTAAATCTATAAAACAAATAAATATATTAAGACTATTCAATAACGAAATTAAAAATACTTCTGTAGTTATACAAAGGAAAGGCTTGAATACAAATGCTGAAGTTTTAAATTTTATAATAGTGATTATTCAATAGACCGCATCTAACCTAAATTCACCATAGCCCAAGCTAGTAATTGTAATTATTTTTGTAAATATTAGTTTTGTATGTGTTTTGTTCCTTTATTTCTATTGTTTGAGGCTATTTAGAGTTGTAAACAGTATTTTATATTGTAAAAAACAACTCTATAGATATTTCATTTCATTTCTTTCAAATGTGCTATCCGTTAAAATTAATAAAATTTATGCTCAGATGACTGCCATTGACTTTCCAGAATTCTTAATGCTAGTCTTACGATATTAATAAAAGCACTATGACCCTTCTTGGCTATACCATCGAAAGAAATAATCGAACTAAGACTGCTACTGAAAGATTTAGAGTAGGAGTAATGATACAAAATATATCACATATTCAATATTCTGTTTTCCACCCTAATATCGATGATGATCTGCTTGACATAGAAGTGTTGTGGGCCAAGATTAATATTAAAAAGTCCTCTCGAGGAATTAGCGGATATATGACAGGGGAAGTATTTCATCCACATTGGAACAAAGAGGAACAATTTCATGTACGCAATTACATACGTTTAGTCTTAAATCAGATCAATAAAATTTACGCCAATTACATGATCATTATTAGTGGAGACTAGAGTAGAGCGAACGTAAATTTTCTTACAACAGGTGAAATTTCATGCACACGAAAATTGTACCTTAGTTAAAAGTTTTACTAATTTCTCCCAGTAGTAGAGTCAGCTCAACCGCGGATGTAAGCCTATATCCGTGTACATAAAATCCACTTTATACTCACTTCTTGATATTACGCATTATTGAATAAACCAGCTGGAAAGTACTTGCTAATATCTACGAATCCTTTTTTAATTGAATTCAGAAAGGCTTTCGATTTGGTTAGTCATCGATTACTAATAACAGACTCCGAGAAATGAACATTAGCAAATATGAATGCAAATGAATCATAAACTTCTTATTCAATCGTCAGCAAAGAGGTCGTTTACTTTACGGAACAATATCGTTGTGGTATACGTTATACTTCAAGGAACCAAGCTTAGCTCTTGGCTTTTTATACTGTTTGTAGATTCCTTAATGAGATTTTGATCCAACAGTGTAACATTTGTGGAATCTGAAATGTTAGTTCAAAGTGTGTGGAATACTGGGCTAATAAAACGCTTGTGTTGCTTAATCTGATGAAAATGAAGTATATAATTATTTGTCCACTGCATAATTTTCACTTGCCGTCTCACATTGAAATAAATAATAAAAATATTCACTCGTTTGGAACACAAGATCAATCATGCTTGCGGATAATTTTTCCGAATGTTGACTATGAATCAGCAACAAATATCAGTCTTTTAGTGATGTGCTAAACAATGGCAACAAATCAGACACAACGAAAATCACGCATTGAGTCATTTTGTGCCAAACAGACGTGAAGTAGTTCATATATCTACGTAGAATTCCTGAGATGGAGACATATTCATATTTATACAATAGCTTCATTATCACGAATAAGTTCTTCAGCACTTTTAAAAATTTTATAAGTGAGTAAAATAGGTCGAATATCAGTTATTTGATAATACAAGGCTGTGAATTTTCCAAACAACTGATATCTGCATCACAAGAAATGGGTCTTTCTTTTTTTAATTGCATGTTCATTTATTGTTGCAATTCTATATTTACAAAAAAAGGTAAGTTTGTAAATTATGGTTTTGATTCGCACTGCTTACAGGTCTTCTTGCAGTGCATTCTCGTAGAATCAAATTTGTTATTGTATTTCGGTGAATATTTGGACCGCCAGCTTTATAAGAGCTTAGTTTACCAAGTTTTAGAATGTCTCATATTTAGTTGCAATAAATAGGATAATAGAGCATATCAAATTGATCAGGTTTGTAATTTTGTATTGAAAATTGAATTTTATTAATTGCGGGTTTTGTGCCTCTAATTAGCCAAGAAAAAGCTAGATGACCTAACCATCTTTGATAATCCTTATGACTAAAGACGAATTCTTAAATAGAGTAATTTGTTCATTTTATTGTGGTTATGAATCATAGATTTGGTTTTCAATGATAAAGGCATTTCCGGTATCATATTCGAAGGTTCATAGGCAATTCTTTACAGGTATACGAATCTTAAGAAATTGCAAAAATTTTATAAAATGTTTCACTCTTTCTCTTTAAAAGTAAAATTGTAAATTATTAACCATGGATATTTAACTTTGACAACAAATTTCAATTAGCTAGTTAAGGTTGGCAAAATCAACAATTTCTTATAAATTGTGTAAAATACTAACATTAAAAAATTAACTCACGAATTTCAACATCAGAGTTCTACCTTTCTGTGCACTAAACGCAAAACGAAGCAATCCAAACGACGAATTTTAATCGTTTTCTGAGTTGAACTTTGATAGCGAGATAAAGTATCGAGGCAAGCATTTATAATGATAAGTCAAAAATTTTCTCCTTTGCAAAAATTATATTATGTGTCAAAGGGATGCATATATTGTCCTAAAGCAAAAAAGACAAAAGTTATGTCAACATGTAGAATTTCAGTGAATTTTTTTGAGTTCCAAAAAAGTTATTAGCATTCCTTCATAATGCAAGACTAGTGAAAAACCTTATAAAATTAAAAAAATATTTCATATTTGTTCTTTTTTATATGTTTTCTATAGTTTATGAACAGAAAATATCAATTTTGTAATAAAATGAAGAAAGTAATTAGGCTCCATGAGATTGACCATTTTTTCAATTCTGTGAAATACTCATTTTTACAAATTTCTAACTTCATAATTACATTTTCTATACACTGAATACATGTAGCTATGCAATTAATGTTAAACATTAGATTTTGGATGATTATTCAAACAACATACACGTACCTCACAATAAAGGTTTACTGAAATACGAAGAAATTTTAAATAAATGTAATGGCAAACAATTCAAGCAAGCCTAAATAACATTTGCAAAAACACATGCATTTGAGTAAAATTGTAGTTTAAGTTAAATATCGATATACAGAATAACTCTTCTGTGACAGTGTATTTGTACAATTCGAAGAGTCACAAATTTTGAGAGACTTTTTGGTACTTAACTCGGTTATTGTAATTTCAAAATCAGTATAGTTTGCATAAATTTGAATAAAATCAATTTCTTCGATGCTGAAGAGACAGTTGGAAAAAGCAGACACTTTATTAAACTCGCAAAAGGTGTAGTTTCCCATAATGAATAATTCAATTTCTTCTGACGTATTAATTGAAAATATATTCGGTGGTGACATACCTGACTGTGTAAGAACACCAACTCCCTCATTATATGTCTTAAAAAATGTTAAGAAATTACAACAATCTGCATAACATGGAAATGACATTTTTACTGCTGTGTTGTATGGAAATTTAAAAGTAGGTTTAAGAAGGAAGTTCTTAAATACGGAATTTTCTTTTATAAGCAAGCAGGGTTCTAATGGGATTGACAGTACAGTTAAGTTTTCTTCAAAATGAATAACTGTGTTAAAATCATAAATACAGGTTGACATGCGGCCATTCGTTGTAAGTTTCAATCTAATTTTTGTAAGTGCTTGGGATATCTTTGAATTAGCATTCTTTTGTCTTAGGAAGTAAAAAGTTAGGAACCTTAAATCGGCTTTTAAACTTGTTCTTTTAGAAAATAATCTTGCATTAGCATTATTGAGCAACGAAGTGTTTTCATAGTTTATGCATTCTTGACTTAATGTGTCCCAAGGAGCAAATTTGCAGTCGTCAAATCCCACGCAAGAAACTCTGGAGAGGTGCACTGACTGTTGTTGCATATGTATTTCTTTGCGAAAGTAATTCAATGTTGATGCAACGTAGCAGCAAAGAATAAGAAAAATTGAATTTCCAAACCGCATTTTAGCGGAGAAAGTTTTAATGAATGCAGACAATTCATTTTTAATTTAAACTGTTGGGGGCAAATTTATTTTAATTTATTGAAAAAGAACTTTGTGTTTAGACTTTGTTATTAAATAAACTTTGAGCAAGAGATGTTCTACCTAACTTGTTGAATAATTGAATTCTATGGATTTAGTCTATGAAAGTTGTGTTTTTTCTCGGCGGTGGAGGCTATGCATTTTATTATTTTAAGGGCAATATTTACATTAAAGTAGAATAGACTATATTGTCAGATAGACAAACAGAAAATAATAATAAATAATTAAATAAACGTATAATATAACTAATAGTTTGTTGTGAATTTAATTGGTGGAGCGGCAGCTTGAGCGAAACAAATCAGAAATTGGGAACAATTATTTCGATTATTATGACGATTAATGAAAGTAGTCCAAAGTTGAGTTTTCAGTTGGCCAGAAATTAAGGTAGAGGGATCAAAAAAGTTATTGTAAGTAAGAGAAGTGGTAGATTAAAAATGCTAAGTAAACCACGATTGAAATAGTAAATATAGGAAGAGTTATTTGTATTTATATTTAAGCAAAGATGTAGTATGATAACGCAATCCAGACTTTCTAGAATGTAAACAGAAATGTATTTCTAGAAATCAAAATTGTTTTTCCGTTTAGTAAGTGGCTGAAGTACAGAAGATCTAAATGGAAGCTAATAGGTAGGAATTTCAGGAGTAAAAGATAATTCTTATAACAAGGTTCATTAGTCAAGCACCTGGAACAAGCACTTTGAAATTGCTCCAATAGCCAGAGTTACCCCTATATGATAAAACCATAAATCAAATTAGGTAAAACTATTGATTTATAAAGCTTAACTTTTTAAAATTGGCACAAAAGTGGGTAGTACGCGGTGTTTATAGAAATGTGTTTTAATAACATGTTTCTTCCATATCATATCACATGAGATGTAAACTTCAAAGTTTTTGCCAGTATCACTAAAAGATGACTGGAAGAAAGCAAAGACAGGTCTGGTCAAATTTCCGACAGAGTCCAAAGAGGAATAGCAGTGAGTCTGAATTTCGCAATTTTGAAACACATACCATTTTGAATGTCAGGTGATGCAAATTTCAAGTTATCTGCAAAATGGAATGGAATGGTGCTAGTACAGATGTCTGATAAATTGTTAATAAAAACAATTAATGGAAGTGGACTTAAGAATGAGCCTTTGTGGAACACTACTAGTTACATGAAGGAGTTCGCAATCAGTTCTGTTTGCTTTAACTTTTTGAAATGTATTTTTAAAATACGATCTCAACAATAGAATAATATTAGGAAATCTAAAGGTAAGAAGTTTATTAATGCGTAACATTGTCAAGCGCTTCACAGAAGTCAGAAGCATAGATTGTAACACCATTTTCAAATTTTTCGTGCATGGAGTGTAAATAATGGACAAACTAAGTTATCTTTGAACGAAAAAACAGAGTTCGAAAAGTTTTGTAGAAATCAATTAAGCTTGAGAAAATAAAACAACATAACAATAAAATAATGTTGAAATTTCTTTATCATTTCTAGCACTCTTGAATTCAAAGCATTGATCGAGGAAGACTTGATTTATTAAACAATCACAGTAGTTTATGAAATGAATTTAGGCTTATCTTATCAAGCTTAACAATTCTTTTATAACATATAGTAAAGCAGTGCGATGATAATAACCTTGTTTTTTGAAAAATTTTCGTATTATTGATAAACTTTTATTGTAGATGTTGACAGAATTTGAGGTTAACTACGATGGTAGAATAACACGACGAAGTGTTAAGAGCCAAGGTAAGCTTAGTAGATTTCCCCTGATCAGTTGAGAATACAAGAGCTTAATTTAAAATGTGCGTTGTTATAGTATTATTTGCATAAAATTTTTTAAGATACTTTCCTAAAGAATAGGCCTTATATACAGCGTGGCCAATAAAGAATGACATTTTAATCTTATTATTATAAACCAATGAAATAACGATGGAAAACTTTAACTGAATTTATTTATTTATTAATATTATACAGAGGTTAAAAGTAAGTTCTCAAACAGTCCACCATTTTGCTTAATAACAAGGCTTAGATGCAATTAGATATACAAACAACAACTCAAATTTTTAATACGCAGCTATACATAAAGAAAACATTAAAGAGCAAAAATCGGAATATTTATGGGCAATAAAACGGGAAAGAAAAACATTCTAGTAGAATAATATTGTTTTTAAGTCACAAAGCATTTTTTGTTGTTGGCTATATTATATTTTTGCAGAATAAATGAAATGTTTTAACGTTCATGGTACATTTTCCTTTCAATATTTTCACTTGCGCTGCTAATAATTATAATTTATAAGTAAAAAGACAACGAAGCTGTTGAAATATTAAGAGTAAGAATTGTCATGATTTGCCCTTTATCAAGTTTTTTGTTTTATGTGACTAGAGGGGTTTGAAACCTGCAAAATCTGAATCTGAGGTCAAATCTCTTTTACGTATACCTTAAGATATAGTAAAGATAAGATGAGATAAGATAAGATAATCTATATTCATTTGAATTTTTTTACAATATTTTACTGATATTTCAAATGAATAGCGTCATTAACTACTATGTACAAAAAAAATGAATAACAAAAATGAAATAAATAAAACAACACTGACTAAAAAATAAACTGACTACGGATAGCTTACTGATTTCGATTTATTGTATAATAGTTATTATAAAATTTAAATCCTATCCATGATCTACCTGATATAAACTTTTGTTTGAGAAATAATAATTTTAATTCTTTTTTGAATTTTTTAAGGTTGTCTATTATTTTCATTTCTTTTGGCAATATATTCCAGTTATAAATTGCAGTATTAATAAAGGATTGACTCATGATATTTTTATTAAATTTAACACGTGAGTAGTTTTTTGTTCGTTTATTTTGCTTCAGACAATCTGTCGAAAATGAGAATGATATCTCGTTGTAGGGTGGTATTCTCTTTATGAATTTGAAGAAATAAATAATAATATTGTAAATAATTAACTCTTGTGGAAAAAGAATAGATTTAGAAATATATTCTTTTGTTTTAGAAGAGTTTTTATTACAAACATTTAATGCCCATTTTAGTTGAACTCGAAGCTTTTTTAACATTTGGCTGTGTACATTAGTATATAAGATATTAGCATAGTTTAAATTACTCATAACAAATGCATGAAACATTTGAATTACTGCAATTGGGGGTAACTGTTGGGAAACATGGGATATCTTTCTAATACCTATAGCCATTTTTTTAATAATAGTATTTATTTGCGACGTGAAATTAAGATTTGAATCTATTATTACTCCTAGATATTTAAACTTATTAACAGGTATAACAGATGAATTATTGAAATTAATTGAATAGTCGGAGATGTCCGTTTTTTTTCTAAAAGGTTGCATTATGCAAAATTCAGTTTTTTTCGTATTAATACGCAATCTATGCATGTTAAAATAGTTGCTCAATTTTATACAATTCGATTCAATAACTTTTACAGCTTTATCTAAGGATTTATTTCCACAGTAAATAGATGTATCATCGGCGTATTGTGTTATTTCACAGTCCGTAATTTCCCTCATGTCATTCACATAAATATTAAATAGCAGGGGACCTAGTATGGTTCCTTGAGGTACACCATTATTGACAGACAACCAATTTGAAAAAGTATCATTTAATTTAACTCGCTGAAGTCTATTACTTAAGTAATTAGATATAAGGTGAGCACTGTTAAGAGAAAAACCAATATTTTTTAATTTTCTTATTAATATATCATGATTAATAGAATCGAATGCTTTTGAGAGGTCAAGACAGGCAATAGCAACAAATTTATTAGAGTCTAATAGTGCTCTCCATTTTTCTGTCGTTTGTATAAGTGCGTCTGATGTTGAATAATTTTTTCTGAAACCAAATTGTGATTTGGACCATAGTTTATGATGATTTAAATGAAGTGTAATTTGTTCATGTAATAGTCTTTCAAATATTTTACTGATTGGTGATGTAATAGATATAGGTCGATAGTTTTTGGGACATCTTGGATCGTCTTTTTTGTAAATTGAAGTAATATGAGCCTGTTTCAAGAAATCGGGAAAATATTCCATTTTAAACATTCATTAAAGATATAATTTAATGGTTCGGCAATATATTTCGCATTGTTTTTTAGTAACCATATTGGAATTTTCGAGGGGCCGCTTGACTTGTTTGATTTTAGTTTCTTGATTGCTTTAATTACTTCAAAACTTGTTATAAAGCGAAAACCAAATTCAGGGATGTGCCTATTAGGATTTATTTCCTGGAATTTTGTTTGAGGACCGTCGTAATTACCTAGGTTTGCAAATGTTTGATTTAAAATATTGGAAATTTCAAAATCAGAGACGTATTGATTTCCATCGGGGTCTACAATTTTTTCTATGGGAGAAGATTTTGATTTGGTACAATTCGAGATTTCGTTAATCAATCTCCATTTACTCTTTTGGTTCGGTAATTTTCTATATTCATTTTTAATATACTCATTGTAAGCTTTACGATTTTCTATATTAGAAATATTTCTAGCTTTTTTGTATAATGCATAACTTTCAGGAGTACGGGCGTTAGAAAAAAATTTAAAAGCGTCATTTTTTTTGTTATTCATTGTTTGAAGAAATCGGAAATACAAGGCTTGTCATTCTTTATGTTTTTGCGAGAATGATTAGTAACAAGGATTTTTTTCCAGGACAATATTCATCTAAATAGGATTCAAGAATATCGAATGACTTCAAAAAATCATGCCCTTCGAAGATACTCTAGCAACGCCTTAGCAATGCAGATAATGATCTCAAGCATGCCCCCTGCAGGTGTTCAAGTTTTATACTTGACCAATTCTTGTTAACCTAAAAGATTTTTGACCGAGTTTGTTTACCTTTTTCAATTTTATTAGTGAATATTTAGAGTACTGTAAAACCCATTTGTAAGGAATTGAAAAAAAAATAAAACGCTAGGTATTATTGAACTGCATCCATATAATAACCATAACAAAGAGGGCCAGAAACTTCAGGTTTGGGCGAGAGTATTTCGGCATCAATAAAATCCTGATATTTCAATCGTTTCCAAGAGAAGTGGCTTTTCGATCCAGTTCAACATTCTTCCAAGGTGGAATTCGTGTAGAATCAAACTTTGAGGGTGCTCAAGAGCTTTGCAGTTGGATTCTCTTAATATTGTTCTATGGAAGCAATCTGCACAGCTTTTTATGTCCCCGGGAAGATATTCGCCTGGTGCTGCATCTATTTAAAAGATTTCATGTGAAATAAATATTAGAATTTCCACCTTTGCAAGGCAAATTGGTAAAGACCATAGGGCAAGACATTCTCACGTTGTGCAAACTTTCGTTTGCATCATGATAGCTATGATGGAATTTGTTCTAAACTGTTCAATTCTTACAAAGAAAATGCTGAACTCGATATAGCCGGTGATACTACTGGATTAAAAGAAGAAATTGGTAATGCATCCGTTTCTGTACATTTCTCATGGCAACTTTGCGGTCAAGACCGCCGTAATGGACTAGTCTCAGTGATCAGCGTTGCCACTGAAAAGATGATCGATGTGGAAGTCATTTCTAATTACTGTCAGGTTTGAGCAAAGGATCAGGATGAGGGCAAAGTTCATTAATGCCATCTCAATAAGTGAGAATATTCAACAGATTGCATAACAATTATGGATGGCGAATTACTGAATACCAGGCTTATGGTGATTTAGAACAGTCCAAGAGTCAATGCCATATGGAAGTGAATCAGTAATCACAAAGAACATGCATATGCATAGACATGCACAGAAAAGAATGAGGAGGAATAGGATTGAGCTACGTAAGTTTGGATGAGGGGGAAATGATCAGTGGCAAGGGAAGACTCACTGATCAAATTATAAATACTTTACAGAATTACTATGAAATCCAACTTGGATTATGTATCTGATATGAAAACAATTATGGCTGTGCTATAACATTTACTCAGTCGGGAGTAATTACTGCCCTAAATTTCTTCATTGTTTAAATTCCGATTTTCCAATAGTTATACATTCTGAGTGTTTCTTATCACATTTACACTTTGATTATATACTACACTATTTTTCTTCAAATCCAGTATTGCATTAAAAATGTGGCAAAACGGATTTACGCAATACTGGAGTTCAACTGTATTAGTGTATAGGTAGACCCCGTCTTAAACGAATAGTAGGTGAAAACTCCAAACGCTTTGAGCATAATGAAAATGCAAATTCGCGAAATTTATTTGTAGAACATGTTTGTATGGTCGGTGTAATGGGAAAAACACCAGGCTTCGATGAATAAAAATTCCTTACATTCTGAAAAACACTAAAAAAAATACTTAAAAGATGTCCAATCATTTTTGTTAACTAACTGCTGTTTTGTTCAGGATTTTCTTCATTTAAAATTACTTCTGAACTGTTTGGAGGGTTGCAACTTATATTTTATATATACCTCCGCACAATCATAAATTTCACCAATTATTAGGTTTTTTCTACTACATGTAACAGAAATAAATTTGGGCCAGAGAGAGCTAAAGTGAAAGCTCAATGTACTGCTAACACTGTATTTCCTCACAATTAAAAGTTGAACTAAAGAACTAAATGAGAAACGTTCATAAAATTTATCATCCGAGGTAACAACATACTGCAAACCTTCAATTTACAATAAATCAAAATTATACAAATTACAAACTAATTCTCTACTAAATCTCGATAAAGTACATCTATTTTAAAATAATTGCCTAAAATGCGTTTACAATGCTCAAAGTCTCAGCAAACCGCTCATAGATCACATTGGTAATAGTAAAATCGTAGAAACGACTTTCCGAATTTTTTTGACTAATTTGTGCAACTACAATAAATATGCAATCTTGCATTATAGTGATTAATTGTTGAGTAGAATCAAAAGAAGTATAACTGCACTTCAAAATGATAACTAAAAAGTGATAGAGCAGTGTTCCAAGATGTGAGCTCAGTTATGGAGCCTCAGCTAGTAAAAATGGATTACATAGAATGAAGCCCAAATGATATCATGAATTTTAATAGATGGCGAAATGAACGGCTATCACTTGACTAAGGAAGATCGTCGCAACATTTCTCCCTGCATGTGCTCGAGTGTCATCAACAGAGCTTGATTTTCATCGCGGAGGCGATCCATTTCTGAAACATACACTTGTAGGGAATCACGTAGCATAACGTTTTCTTCCTCAACACCCTTCAAGGCAATGAGCTGCTTCTCCAATGATTCGTTAATTGATGAAGAATCATCGTTGGAAGTAGTTTTTGTAGCTACATGAGAATCAACAGTTACAGCTTTATTTTCTAAATAAATCAAATTTAAAGTCACAAAGAAACTATTTAAGAAAAACTATTTACAATTTTGTTATGAACAGTTGGATTTATAACCGCGACACACACTTTAAAAAAGCTCAGCATGCGGTCAGCATTTGGTCTGCAAATAAAATTCGTTATACAAAATGACATTTTTTTCATTTAAGTTTTCCGCAAGTGTTTTGGGCTCGTTTGTCTGCAATGAGAGACTAATAGGCGCGCGCTAAGTTGCTTAACGGGCAATAATACGTCAATCTATTCGCCCTGTTGATCTTTGAACTTTGGAACAATGACATTTCAACACCGGATACTAGGAGGCAGTTACATGCACTCATTTTGTCAAGAAAAAGTATAGAGACTCTATTTTTCACACCTTTTTCAACGATGAGAATTACAGCAAAACAAAGATTTTAACATACTTTGCTATTTAATATGTCTCTAAGTTCTGAGTGAATCCATACAGTAATTTGAACGTATGCCAAACTGAATTTAATTTTTTAAATATATTTTACGGACCATATCATTTTTAGAAGGAAACTTCACAAGGGCATATGAAATTTGAATTTCCAACCAAAAATTGACCCTGGTGATAAAAATCAAGATTCTCACTTTAGTTATTGCAAAAATATTCTGAAAAATATTGACTTCTAATGTTTTTAGTCACCATTGTAAATGTCAACGTACGTGCAACCACAAGAATAAAAAATACATATAAAACAATTTCTAGATCAAAACAAAAAACTTAATCAGGAGTTCAACACACTGAACAGACATGTAAATGTCAATATCGTTCATCACAGCGTCTGGCACTAATGTTCAAGCAGGTACCGCGGACGGGCGTTCGGCTGGCCCCATTTGCAACTTTCTTATATATCAATGAACGATTATATAATAATGATATTTGCACATATTCTTAAATAATTTTTGTAAAGTACTTTCTTCCATTAACTGTGCTACTCCCGTTAAATTCATGTATTGCCTGAAGATTTAGAACGCTGCGAAAACTAAAGAGAAAATTTATGTATCAATTTTACAATATAACCAATTAACCTGTCTTTTTGAAGATTAGTGAGTAATCAACAATGAAACGGTTAGCGATATACATAGATAAGCTATTTTAAGCAAATGAGTTATTCTAAATGAAATGTCTAAAAGAAATTAAAGTTCAGAAGTGAAAGTAATAAAAACAAAGCGCAACTAAATTGAGTTCTAAAAATAAATTTCATTTCTTATTATAATTCCAAGCCTAAGGAAATAGGAAATTATTTTCCAACAGACATTTCTCAATAAATTTTTGTTTTATTTGACTATTTATAAAAACAAAGAAAATGAAAACGAATGTTAAAAACCATCGCTTTTGTCCAATTGAGGATGAAGAACTTCCGTTCTTAGTGCATGTATAAACATTATAAAAGCAGTCAAAAATACTTCATATAAACCATTGTGTTGTCTACGGTACAAAGTAAAATACATTAGTATTTATTATTAAATACGTAACTACCTACTTACTCAAAATTGAAAAAATATTGAAAATACTTGAAAATTTAATGGGGCCAGTTCGGGCCCCACTGAACGCCTGTTTTCCTATCCAGCAACATGTTGATGAGAATTGAGCATTCACATTTAGAAAAAATTTGACAAAAAAGCTTATGCCAGACGCTAGATTTCTCTTTAAATATCTTGTAATTTGACTTATAACGCATTCCTATTTTCAAAATTGAAGAAAAATAATAGACTAAGCAAAATCCACAAATGCACAAAAACTTCAATAAACGACAGCACAATGATATAAACTACTAACTACATCATACAAGAAAAAGGCACATGATATGAATGCAAGTTCTATAATGTTGCAAAGTATGTAAGATATGGCTTCGCGCTAAGTGTATATGAGAGTTATAAAGAATTAAACTTCATAAAAATGCAAATCACAGGCCACTCAAATTCAGAAATTTATCAACCTCCACATTAAATTAATGAAAACCTTTTTGAAATATTGAAAATATCCACGTGAGCAGATTGCTTCACTTTTAACCAATATGGTTCTTTTAATCAACTTCAGATTTTAGCAATCACTTGCTGACACTTGTCTTCAAATATTAAGCAAGGAACCAAACTTAATGACTAGTGGCTATGGCGTTAAAAGAAAATAAACCTATAGTCACTTTTGGTCATTTTTTGGTCATTTATTAAATTAAAGGTCTTTTATTTGCGAATAACCAAATTTCAATTCCTTACGCCCTCCTTTATATTCCATTGTATTGCCATTTCAGTTATCATGACCACTGATATAATAAAAATGCAGATTTCTGTTCAATAGCTAAATATTGCTCATGTACATCTCAAGCAAGCGCCTTGTTTATTTCCTGTGTTTTTAGCTTCATTTCTTATTTAGGGCTTGGGAAATGTAAACCTACAGATAAAGTCAGAGTTGAATTTATCTGTGCTGTACTCATTTCAAACAGTGTGAGAATTTGCTGTCGTAGATATTCTAACAGCGGACGCTCTATTGCAAAGGGACGAAAAGATTTAGCTAAGAAAAATGGGCATTAAATGTCAAAGCTGGAAAAATGAAGTGGCAAAACAACCAACAATCAATAATTGCTGGCAAGTTCTAATACCGCAACTGAAGTTCTAAAAGCACAGATTTTGCATGTTATCAAGTTGGATCTTGATGGCACATCATTTCAGTGAAATGATTGTTTTTAGTAGTGAAGGTAAATTTGAAACCAAAATGTTTTCGGATTCAAGATTAACTAGCATTTCTTATGTCTCAACAAACGCTGGATCATTTCAACCGATCTTAAGCATTTAATTTATGACTGCACTGGGATTAACTGTGAGGTACAGCAAGCACTTGATTGTCTTACCACAAGGAATGCTACTAAAAACACCACCGAAAACTCTTGATCATAGAAGCAACCAGGTAGAAACGGCAAATTTACTAAACCCCCTTGGGGTAATGAAAGACTGGAAAAGGGTCATTTTCAGTGACCAATCAGTAATTGAAGTCTGGAATTTTGCCACAAGGTATGTATGTTATACTTTGAGATAATCACTTTGCTTATGGTACACTATACACAGAAAACAACTACATATCCACAATTTGTAGTGACATGGGAATATTTCAGTTATGGTCATAATGTCCTCCTTAATCCTGCTAAGAGAATAACACTACTCTCTATTTGGCCCATGTCAAATTTTTAAGGATCAATATCAAGCAAAAACGAAATTAAACAAGAATTAATGTTAAAAATTGAATTTTATATTATATACATGTATATACATTGCAAAGCGAGTATTTAAAGAGATTTTAATAAAATAACAAAAAAATTTCCTAAAATATTGGAAAGAATGAGTATGAGAAAATTGTGAATGAGTAATTATTGAATTTCCTATGTCATTGAGACTTGTTCATCATGGAATGTTTCAAAGCGAATTTGCCGATTCACGTTATTGGATGATATTGCAATATGAATATTAATTTCGAGAGTTCGATGCTACTCTCGCAAGAATTATGGCGTTAGTTAGACTAGACATTATCTTTTAAACAATCTAAAATAAAAAATTAATTATGAAAGAATTCATTTTTCCACTCTAAAAAGTAGGATGTAACAAAACAATGATATTGCAAAAATAGCATAGCATTCTATAGTATTCAATGACAATGGAAGAGCTGCAAATACCTTGGTTGCAATTGTAGCTAACGAAATACAACATAGTAAAACTTGAGATTAACATTTACAACTGCAGTATAAAATAAGAAGGCATTGTTTAACCCCTTGATGCATATGGAGGGTATATGTGATCCTGTTAACCGCATATTGTGCTGCCTTTTGGCAAGCTGCGAACATTATATAAGAATATACTATCTATCTACGGACTACTGTACAATGTCTTATTTTAAAAAGTTAACAAGGTGAAAACGACCCTGGTTATGAACTCGAAATGTCTCAAGCACATGTTCAATTCTTTGCTTCATTTGTAATTGTCTACATCGTCTATCTGAAATTTCCATGGTGTACTGAAAAGTTGATATATAATCATCTTAATTAAAATATTGTTTGCAAATCTAATGTGTGTCCTTGACAACATAGAAAAATACTTTCACTTCCACTCAAATAGACAAAGCTGCTTTGTGACTCCCACACCGCCGTGTTGATTTTGCCAATTGGTATGGTTTCTTCATAGTTACTTTTACTATGGGTTTTGTGATTACTGCCAATCATTACTCTTCAGCTGTACAAATGTTCATTGATAGTGCTATTCCACGTTAGTGTTCCTGTAGAAGCATCCTAGGAAGATCACAATGGCGTCGATTGATGGTGGAAAGGATTAATCCTGAAGGTAAACGGAAAATCATATTGGTTCCATTTTGATTACAATGTTCTACGTGGTATAAGATGTGCAAGAAATCAAGGATCGACTAACAAAAGTGGTGACTGCAATGACTCAACTCTCTCTGACGATGCTTAATCGGATGAAAATGAAAAGAATGATTCAGTGATCAGGTCAAACCAGTTATTGAAACAAAGGTGCTGCTCACATTGTCCATATAAGATAGAAAAACGTCTGAAGTATGAAGTTTCAAGATCGATTTGTTGTTTAAATTGTATTCATATAGATATAAATGACTTAGGCATCAGACGGTGTAAGGAAGCGAAACTACATAAAAAAGAAATAGAAATGCAACTTCAACGCAATTATTTTTTTAGAAAGACAAAAATTCTTTTCGTTAAGTATTGTTGTAAAATTGAAACAAACCTTGATTAACTGATACAATTCCACTGGCAGACTTTTGAATATGCAGCATATGTACTTTTACAGGCAAAGAAGGTAAACGTGCTGGCTCTTTCTAAAATAATAATCAACAAAAGCGTATGAAATAGAAAACCAACATTTAAAGTAAAATTTAGCTTCTCGATTGATACAGATAACGGAAGAGGCTTTGCCGGTTCAACATCATTTGCGAAGACGTCCGCTAAACCTCCAGCTACCAAAGAGGAAAGGTCCATATCCAGATTTGTAACCTAAATGCGAAAATTCCAATAGAAATCTCACCTAGATTATCAACAGGTGCGGTTTATGGAGTAAGGGGGATATGAGGACAGGCACCTCTTTTTCAAAACGGTCTAAGCATTTTATGGAATTGCGGACCTTGTTTGTGATTATTGCGATAACAAAACAATTTATCAGTGTTTTTCATACAATAAAAACCATTTGTTTGATAAAACTTTTGGTATCATTAAAGGACGTCTTAAAAAGACTAGATTTCATGTGTATAAATATAAACCTTGAAGTTTTGTGCAAATAAATTAATTCCAACTAGGGCTCGCTGTCCTAGGATCGAAGGGATACAATAAACAAGATTTTCTTTTAAGCAATAAGTTATCAAAAGAAAATGATATAATTTAAATTCTACGTTACTTAGTTGTTCGCGGGAAAATAATTAGGTGGCAACTAGACCACATCAACATATAAACGAGTATGAGGGATATATTATTATTTCTCATTTTCTTAGATCCATACTTGTAACTTATGTAAACTACACAAATGTTGGCGCATAAACATGATGCCCAAACTGCGAACTGTTGCCAAAGGCAATAAAGTTTATAGGTGCCCTGTCCTGGTTACTAAACTCATTTATTAATCGATGCTTTAGAAAATCTAATCGACGGTTTTTATTAAATATTGGGCTTGGAAAATTTATTCGGTATTGCGAGTCCTTATTAAAACCACAGTAACTATATATATATTGTGCATCAAAGATTTCAAATAGTGGGGTTTGTATATTGGTAAGAAAAACGGAAAAATGATTTTATTTGTAATTATTTGATTGAAACTTAACGAAATGCAAACCAACTTACAAATAATTGCAGAAAACCATTTGCAGCTGCTTCCTCTCCATATAGAACTTTAGCTGATTCTCCCTCGCCCATTAGACGAAGCGAAATAATAGGCAAGGCGCCTAAAACCAAGTCTGAGTTGCGTGGGAAATCTGTAAAGAAAAATGAGAAAAAGTCGAAAAGGTTAATCTACCGTTCTTGTACAAATCCATGAAAGAGCTAAGACTAGTGTTAGCGTAGTGCTTATTTTGTATGGCAGGGACGGTCAACTTGAATTCGAAATCGCGAATCACTTGAATGGACATTTCTACATTACTGGCACGGAAAACTTGAATGGCAATCTAAGCAAACAAATAATGTATAGCAAAATTTTTCAAGCACAAAACATGGGATAAATAAGAGCAATAAGACTCCAACCCTCCTTCATCCTACCCTGATTGCAGAATCCCCAAGAGCAAAAATATAATGTTGAAATATTTTTAAATTGAGTTAATAACAGACATACTCATAATATATAAACAATTTACATGTAACATTCTTTTAATTCACACCGACTAAAGTTATTAAGAAAAAATCATTTAGAGGACTTAATAAGTATAATTATATCAAACTATTACCAAATGAATTTCAGTCATATTCTAATATTTAAATCTCAAAATATAAGGAAATTTTGATTAGAATATGACGGAATTCTTTTAATCTGATAAAATCCCTCTCATTGAAAAAGTACGTATATTGTAATTAAAATTTTTGAAAACACCACGAATTTAAGACCAAATGCATTGCCCACAAAAATACATCGGATATCGTTTAATATTTATTTTATCCTTAATTGGCTTACCAAAAAATGTTTAATTGAAATAGTATGCAATTTTACATGATTAACTATATATATGAAATAATGACGATTTGTGTGCATTTATGTTACCTAAGATCTGGATGGGCGTCTCCAAAGCGATCAAGAGAAACATGATGTGAACGTTTTCTCAAAATGTCGTCTCACACAAAAGTTTAGCTCAAAAAACACAAAATCCCATAAACAGATGATACACAATGTTTCAGTATTTATGAAGTAACGCTGAAAGAGCTGCTATTTAAAATAACAATGAAAACATCGAATTTGTAAGAATGCTACAAACTATCCTTCAAAGTTTTACTGCTACCAGTGTTGGGGAAAAAATCGGATTTAAATTCAAAAATCAAAAAATCGGATTTTTTATTTAAATCGGATTTTTTCTAAATTTCTATTTTACCCAGGCAATCTTCCAAGGTAGTAAATATTAAAAATCCTTTTGATGCTACTATTTTTGAAATAGGATAATTTAATCAATTTTAAATAAATTGAAGATAAAAAACATGCAAAAAATAAATTCAGAACTTGCCAATTCATTTCAATATCAGGGCAATGACTTCAAAACAATTAAAATACACTACTTGTATCTCTTTTAGTGTACTTGATTTAAATCAATAATTGAACTAATAATATGCTTTGATTTAAATCCGATTTAATTCAATGATTTAAATCACCCAACATTGACTGCTAGAATGATAAATCCTTTTATAAATAATTTTTACTGAAACCTGCATTTTCAAATAGCTTTCAAATTTTTGCATAACACATAATAATGTATGAAAAATGCAAATTAGTCTCACAATTTCTTTTGAACGATCCTCTTTTCCAAAGTTGGGATCTTCAGATTCAGTATTGGATTCGAACTCCAAACGAACACTGCTGTTCTCAGTTAGAGCACTTTCAGCTACAAACTTCCGCACAAAGTCGTCTTCGCTGCTGTAACCACTACCGATCGAAAATTCAGATCCAGCAGTTGAAGCAGCATCTGCATCTAGGTTAAACATTGATTGTATAAGATCTATGAACCTTATTTCTTAGAAGTAGAATACTGCATATTTAAGTTTTATTGAATAATGCTTGTAAACCATATTCACATATACATGTATACAGGATAGTTGTAAAATCTCCCATATTTCTAAATTGTTGATATCTGCATGCATATACATTATATTTAATGCGGCCAAATTTGAACTTTGGATTTTAAAATATTTCAGTAAACATATGTTCCTCTTGGTAACTGCGTTTACTATTTTAGAAAAAGCTTTACAAATGCATAAAATGCAATAGCATTTAAACTCCTTTCCAAAGAAAATTATGCACAAAAGTTATTGATACCAACACCTGTAAATGCGATTACTGCACGCATTGAAACAATAAGTAGTGCCAACGATTCTCCAAGAAGTGGCAATCTCTCATTGTCCAACAACTGTTGAAGCTACAAAAACATTGTAAAAAAAGATAGTGAACAAACTCATGAATTTTGCAGCACCAAAGTGGTTTCAGGAGTCACAATAATAAAAAATCTGCTGTATTTAATATAAGACATATCAAGTATGAAAAGGAATGATCTTCGCTATTTTTTCCATTGAAGAATGTCCAAAAAAATTTCTCAACAATGACTTGATGACAGTGTCTATACTCAATAATGATGTTGCAATATGGTAATCAAGCAACTTGCAAATGAGAACAGCCACCATAAATATTTGATTGAAAAATTTTCTTACTTAAAAATTTGGAAAAATTATCACCCACCACTTTGAACAAACATGCCTACACCACGCAAACTGATTACTGGTTGTGTTCGATACTGAAACAGTGTATATCTTGCAGCTCATCATATTAATGAAACCAAAAAAATCATTTCTGAAGAAATAACTGGCTTCCAGAAAGTTACGAAAATATGCTTCACAGATCTTAAGGTTGAAAATCATGTACTTTTAGCATATACTGTAACTAACACTCTTTAGAGGCGGTCTATTTAAGCATTTTGTTATTATTCAAAACATTCATTGTTCTGAAAATATATTTCTAACAAATCCTGTGTCATTAGAAAATCTCTTTAATGAAAACAAACTTTTAAATAAAATGCGTTTTCAGTGAAATTCAAAAATAAAAGATGCTGGTAAAAANGCGGTCTATTTAAGCATTTTGTTATTCAAAACATTCATTGTTCTGAAAATATATTTCTAACAAATCCTGTGTCATTAGAAAATCTCTTTGATGAAAACAAACTTTTAAATAAAATGCGTTTTCAGTGAAATTCAAAAATAAAAGATGCTGGTAAAAAATATATTTTAACATTTTTATTTAAAAAAGGTTCAAAAGACCCCAATTTTGGCTTGTATTGAAAAAACTGAAGGCATTATAAATATGTATACTTATTGAACTGGGTGCTAGGCGCATTGAAGATGAATTGCGAGTGTTCGTATGATTGCTGGTAAGAGAATTCGTGCTGGTTGACTGCTTCTCTTGTGATGACAACTGTAAGAGACTCTTATTGACTTCGTTAACGACCACAGTAGCCGACAAGGGGTCCATGCATGGCGAAGAGGAAAGATTAGCCGAAGATGCACTTAAAGATATAGCGTCTATGTTTTCATTCAAGGTTGAAGATAACCGCAAGTGTGGCATTACAAAGCAAGTGTCGATCTAAAAGTATTTAGAATATTAAGTTAACCTTAAACAAACTGTGTTCGCTTATTTTCAAGCAATTTTCTCCAAGCCTATTATGAAATTTGGAAATCCTGTGATACGGACACATCTAGTGGTGAACGTGTTAGAACTTAATATTAAAAATTTTATCTGAGTGTATTGCTGTGACTGAAGCACCTGAAAAGATTCAGTTTTTTCATTGAAAATTTAAATTTTTAAAAACGGTTTAAACGGACATTCCTAATGTCCAGATACTCAGGAGGTCGACACAGCTCATGGCAGGAAGTTTAACTCTTTCATTTTATGTGGAGAGATCACTCAAACACACTGAAGTGTAAGCTCTCAAAATCAGAAGTTGCGGCGCCCAAGAAAACTCTTCTCACTTGTGGTTCTGACAAATTTTGAGTATCTTTATTACTACGTGAGGTATAAGGTAAACCATAATAAATTTAAAAAATTCCAAGGCTGTTTAAGGTTCAAAAGTTTTAAAACCAATCTTTGTATTTGGTATGAAAGTGTACAGTTGATTGTATGCTGGTCTCAAACATAAAAAAATTTGATATTCCGCAAGAATTTGAGAATAAACATTTATTGAATTTGGAATTTTTGAACACAAGATTTAATTAACTGCAGGTGCTTAATGAAAATTGTACATAAATAATCAATGATAATGTTGTAAATTTCACACTTGACAACGCATTTTGCAGAAACACGTCGTTCTTTCAGAATTGAAGCATTTATTAAACAGTTCTTCTTTCTCTACAACTTATGAAAACACTACTGCTTGAGTAGTCATTTAGAATGTTAAACGAAAATTCAAAAAATTATTATAAAATTACAAAAAATCTGAGTGTAGTAATGTACACGCAAATTTTTGCAGGACATCTTAACCTTTCTAGGTAAAAAACTTTCGGTCCATATATAAATACTGATCTCTATGGAATTTGTCTTCTACAAAATTCAGAAGAGGTAGGCTATATGAGCTGTCAATCACCTTTCATTAGAAATTAAGGAATATACTTTTTCTTATCAGTAAAAGAAGTTGTATTGTCGCAATTACTTAACCAAACTCAACTCACAAAATCTCAAATGTTTGTTTCCATCTCTCGGTATGTGTTACTGTAATATGCGATCTCCGAAGCGCAAATTTGCTTTGGTCTGCGATCTAGTTTAATAGCTATGATAAAAGATACAATAACCTAGCTATAAAGCTCTGCATTTTCTGAACCTATGTGGGGCAAAACCAAATTACTACATTCAACCGCATGTTATAGCTTCGTTAAAATGCACTGCAATCTATTAAATATGTATGTCATTAAATATTCATGCCATTCTACTGGTAAAAAATAATCACAGGCAATGACATCATTATAAATAGTAATTATCTTCCGGCTTCCAAGACTGAAATATAATGAAATGAAGCATGTCATATGCTAAATTATGAAAAACTATAATTACAACGAAAACCATTATTGCACTATGAATACATAAAACAAAAACCTGAGGGCAAATAATGAGTGAAGAAAGCGTGAGAGCTTGTGGACGCTGGCTTTGATTAGATTGTGATAAACCATCCACCAGTTCTTCTATTGACTTTGACACATATTCTGATAACCTCTGAACAAACGCCAGTTGTGCCTGAGACATAAACACGGTAACAGGAGACGATACATGGCACAAAATGCTGGCGGATCCCATTTGTGTAGGCTCCGAGCCAACACCGGCTAGTAGGTCAGGAGGGAATGATGCCGATGGAGGTGAAAAAACTCCCCAACACTAAATAAATTTATAAATATTTAGCTGTGGCGAAACAATTAAATTTTTTTATTAAAAATATGGAAAATTCAATTCAGTCTTTATTCCGAATTTTTTTGAATCTTTGAACCTTGATATAATGATAAAAAAGATGTTAAAAATACAAAATAGCAACATTGTATAAAATACTCTGTTATCAACTTGCAAAGAGCGTTAACTAATTTTATTCGGAGGAAACGAGCATCCAAATCGCTTTAGTTAACGCATTAGCTCACACAATTGCTATTTTAGAGCATCATTTGTGCATCATTTTTCTAAGTCAAATACCACGAAAAATGTTCGGAAATGCCTTATGAAACATTAAAATGGAATAGCCTAGCGTTTTCTATGTGGCTAACTAAATGTTAAATTATTTTTTGTACAGATTCGGTTTGAAATCAAAAAAGTTGTCGACGCCATGGCGCACCATACTGAGATGAGAAGTGTACAGCGCTAATCTCCATTCAATTCCGTTCAATATTTAAGATTCTGGATTACTTACAAAAATAAGGCGCACATACTGCGCCTAATGTCAATGGATTAACATATAAGTTATAAAATATATAATTGTAAAAAACAGGTAGGTTTGCTTTAAATAAAAATGAAAGGATCGAGAACGATAATACGCTATCGCTAGAGGAACATTTCTCAAACATACATATACAGAACCTGGAAATTCTAATTAGGCTTCGGATTCTATTTAGTAAAAAATCAGCAACATTTGATTGAAAAATTGAGTCAAAATTAATGAATAATTAAGCCAAAAATTAATTCAAATTTCACTCAGCTTTTTAAAAAACCTTGCAATAAATAATTTTTAGGTAATCTATTTCACAACGTTTTATCATTGCAATTATTACTTTTTGCAATTTTGGAATTTTTCACAAGCAAACAATTGCGGTTTAGCCATTTGCTGAGCGAATTCTGTTTAGTTTCATCAAAATGTTTCAGTCGCTCATTTGCAGTTGACTTGCCCCAATTAATCTCGAGGTGATAATGTTCTTGATATTCAACAAAATGTGGGGGTTTTAGGGGGTCGAAATGGGGAAGGATCAATAATGGAAATGACTTTCATATCATGTTTTATTTAGTCATACCAAATTTAACATAAATTGTCCCATAAAGAATCAAGGAAGGCTTAGGGGACAATTATTGGGGTAATAGAGGTCGGGCATTCGCTACAAACCCGTGCGCTAGAAGTATTTAGAAAAGAAAACTTACAATTAAAGGCAAAGGTTCGATGAAGCTGGTATTCAAACGATGAGCATAAGAATACTCAATCCAAATCTGCTCTACTTCACACGTCCAAAGATCATCCACACTCCTGCGGGTCAAGCAATCTTTCGATATTCGAGATTTCGTAATTACGGCATCAGGATCGAATGACGTAATGCGGTTAAATTGTGCAATTACAGACGACAAATCTAAAAAATCACATATTTTTGATCAGGGCAGGAAAAGTTTACCTGTAGAGTCAGTGTTGGGAAATTGTTGACTGTTCACAAGAAATGCCGATTGAGCATCTTTTAAAACATTTGTCAACGATGGATTTTTGGACGACTAAATAAATAGCATTAAAAAGTCTTGTTACATGGTTAGTGATAAACTAGGAAGCAAGTAATATAAAATTCTAAAATAATTAGAGAACATATTTGAAATCATTCAATGCCAACATGGCAACTCCAATATCGAAATTTGAGATGGATATTGTTTTTATAAGAATAGACAAAGCGGTACTTAACCCATTAAGGAGCCGAGTGACTTTCTTCCAAATCTCAAAAAGTCTGGTTTATTATTAAAGATACTCTTTGACATTGAAATTAAAATTTTGTTAAAAGGCTTTGTTGAGAAACGGCTATTGGAGAATTATCCCCCAAATTATTTGTGTAATTACTTGGGTTTGGTTTTTAAGTAAAGAAAACATTACTGATGCAAGTAAAACACTATGCAAATAGAGAAAAATGTTTCACAAAATTTGTAAATTTAATGGAAAATACATTGCCAAAGCGGTGAAATGCATTACAAATGTAGATTGCGAAATTGTATATTTCTTAGAAATACAAAACCATGCCGTCGAATACACGTTTTAATTCATTTGACATTGCCAAAATTGACAGTTTCAGTGAAAATAGATAGATGAAACTTTGCATAGATAATAATGCGGAGTCCATTGTTTCACAAAATAGAAATTTGTGCAATATATAGTTAATACTTTTGGGGTTAACTGTGCATGTGAAAATTTATATATTCTACTGATAGACATCAATAAATAATATTCAGGTAAAACCAGTACTAATGGAAATTTCAAAACAAATAATGAAAATTTAAACATTCATAAACTCCAAAAAAATAAAATTTGGTGTAAGAATAGATGATATAGATTCCCATTTTAATAGATGTAATGCCATAATCACCATTGGTCAAACACGTTCGAAAGAAAAGTAATGGAAGATGGGTGAAAGACACATTAAAAGAATAAAATGTTAAATTATAATTAGCAAAATATAGAAAAATGTTTTAGTTTAATCCTGTAAGGAAAGTATTAATTGCATACAACACACGAGAAATAGATATAAAAGCATGAAATTAGCGCATACAATCAACAAAATATTTGTTAGGCAATTAATATTGTAAAATTTTTAGTTGAAACAATTCGAAATTAGTATTGAAACATACATTACCAAGGAATCAAAATACTTCTAAATTAAATATTAGTCATCAAACATAAGTTTAGTTGATAAATCTAAACTAAATTAAACGTTTTCCAAAAAAAAATTACTCAAAAATTAACTAATGTCGATTTTCTTAAATTGTACTTGTTAATGCATCAGAACGGTGAAATGCCAAGAGTAAAATTTGAAAAATTCCATGTTAAAAATATGTCCTGATAATACATGATCGAATTGTTAAAAGCGAAAATTCAAAAACAGAATCAACATCCAAAAATCATTGATTAGAACATCATAAAGAACAAATAGATATTTAAATGTAATCCCGTATTAACATCCAAAAATCATTGATTAGAACATCATAAAGAACAAATAGATATTTAAATGTAATCCCGTATTAACATCCAAAAACTGCAAGATTTCTATTCGCTTTCCAATGTTGATTTTTTTCATTATTGTAAAAAGATTGTAAGACATGTAAATCTATTTGTTCAATATATTAACATTTTAGCTGAGCGTCATCTGTTTTGGTCCCTCAACTAGATAGCGATTGAAATGTATTGATATTAATGAATATGGCTTCTCACTTGAAAAAACAGACTTAATATATGCAAGGTTTCGACAAAAATAAATTCTAAGCAAGCAAAGTAATAGTAAACAAGAAAAGCTGTTGCTTGAGATATACTGTAAACTTCAAAATGCTATTAAAAAGAACATTTTCGTATTTCAACATAACCAGAGGTATTTTATTGGTTCTATAGTGTTAGAAAAGTACATTCAACCTAGGACACAGTCAAGAAAGCATTTAATCTATTATTCAATCTTGTTTTGCGAAAATATATATACAATTGTTAAAAAAAATTTTTCCTCTCGAGCAAAAAAACCTAATTGTGATAACAGTTGTACTTTCCTGCTCTATTCTTGGTGATAGAGCAAAGCCGGACAAACATGCTTGTTTATTATATCTATAGATATTCACACTCAGGTAAAGCATGATAGAGGAAAATATTGTCTACATCAACTTCATCATTCTATATCATGCATTAAATACGTTGTTTTTTGAAATTTCATCATGAAATCCTTAGAATATTATCTCCTATTGCACTAAAACGAGTGTGGGAAGTCTAGCGTATATTATGAGAACCAGGTTTTACTAGAGATTTGTTCTATCTTTTCCTAATTCTGCGAATAGGAGACAAGAATTAATGAGGTGACAAACATTTTGAGTTGTTCGAACCAAGATAGAGAGAATTCTCTAAGGGACACACAACCGGGTTCGCTAAAATTTTCAGATACTGAATTTTCCAAAACGGAAACTACATTCAACGATATTTGAAAGTTAATCCATTTAGTAGGAAACATTTTTGAATAATACCGATTATTTCATTCAAAGATTGATAATTAGAATCAGTTTCCAAACATCCTACTCAGGGTAGGCAGAATGGGCCATTGAATAAATCAAGACTGAAGCGAGTGACTGAATACTTATGTTAATTTAAGTGAACAATTTGAATAATTTCCATAAATCAACATATTAAAATGTTTTGCTTAAATCCAGCAAATATCTTTCAACAGTGGCGCAAGCGAGGCGTTATCAGACGAATATTGAATTATTCATGTGATTTCTTCGAAAAACGAATTGTGGGTAGAGGCTAAAAAAGCCGCTTAGTCCGTCATTGACAAGAATAATCTAACTTTGAGAAATTTTTATTAGAGTAGAGATAAGGAAAAGCAATGGATCAAGAACAGGGCTGGAAACGGGACCACTAAGCCCACTTTGACACGACTTAATCTGTATCTGAAAAAAATAATTCCAGGTGGGCATGAGTCGATCCTTCAAAATGGGAAAACGAATGGGGCCAATTTTTCCTGACCCACTATGAACCTTGACCAAAACCAGACCTTATTATTTGAAACTGCTGAATTTCTTATGTCAAATTGTATATATTTAAGGTAGACATAATAAATCGTCCTAGTAATGTGCTTTTGTTGAAATTAAATGATTGCTGTTTCCGATATACTGTTCATAATACGCTAAAATCAAAAGTTGCAAATACATTAATTAAGGAACGCCATCTCTTAGATCAATTTGGTTATTTTTGAATAAAATAAAAACACTTTCGTAATATATTTTTAATTGAGAGAATTTGAAATTTACAATGCATTAATGCGTTAGTCTTTTCCCCAAACCGGTCAATCACAAAGCCGGTGGAACTCATTTAAAAGCTTTTTGGGTTATTGTGTCGAATTGAGCTAATTTGCATATTTAATGAATTATAACAGCTTTCGAAACAGAACTGCATTTTATAAATGTTAAAAAATACGAAAAGTGTTTATAAAGATCGCTGAACGGCTGAACGCAATCTTTGTATTATTTAATAGTGGAAAACGAAATCATTCTCTTGAATAAAAATAAGTGAAATTGATCTTACAACACGAGTATTCAGACGCGACTTTAGGGGGGGACAGAAACGGCCACTCTCCCTTTTCAAAAACTACCTAAACACTATATGAAATCGCGAATTTTTTATGTTGTATATTGTGATATAAAAATAACTTTAGTGGTTTTTCATAAGATAAAACCATATTTTTCAAGAATTGTTCTCCCATGAATAAAAGGTATCTTAAAAAGACTAGTTTTCATGTCTATAAATATGAACCTCAACGTTTTTGGGAGATCCTCATAAATCATTGCACTTTTTGCAAAATGTCATTAGATTTTAGGAAACTAGTAAATAAATAAAAATCGTTTCATAATAATTTTAGGGAAAAAATTCGAACCGCCCCTTTGTTCGAAATTTCTATCACAGTGCTTGCGACTATTGTATAGCCTGCTTTGAAATTTTATTGCTGGGCACGAGGATTGTAGCAATAATGTTGGAAATAAAAACAAACGCTTAATAAACTTTAGATTTTCTCCATTTCGTCACAGAAAAAAGTAGTTTGGGTAGTCCAAAACTTACTATACAAAAATAATATTCAGTCACTCGCATCAAGATGACATAAACAACGTGCAATACAACCTACTTTAGTAATGAGTGGTTAAATAGTGCCAATAATATATTATACAAAAATTAGTAAAAAACAGCTCATAAGACCTCTACAAGAAATATTAAAGGCGCATTTAAAATAAAATATTTGCACGAAATGATGCAATTTGTCAAAACACATCTAAATCTGCTTAAATGGTTATACACAATCACACGTAATTAGCCCAAATAATTAAAGTTGGCTCAACCGAATTTGAAAATGTAACAATTGTTAAATGTTGAATCACAATGTTCTAAGGACTATAGTAATTTTACTAGCGAAAAAGTTCTTACTACAAAGATCAATACAATTTTCAAACAATCCGTGCCCCTAAAAATATTTCTAAGCATATTTTTACTCATTCTTTTAAACACAACAAGGAACGTTATCACTGTGCAAATGCAGGATTGACGCCAAATTCATAGAATTCAGAATAGAAAAATTCAAAAATGAGACTTGACAAGTTGGAGGATTTCGTCATTAGTATATTCACAGATTAACACCGTAATAGAAATATATAATGAAGCAGATAAACTGTAATATCATAGATAAGGACGTAAAATTGAAATTATAATATGTATATAAGAGGTAGGTTCAGCTAAACTGTTTCTTTTAAAACGACAAATTTGAAATAAATACAATAAAACCAATCAAAAAAAAATTTCATTGTATATATATACGGGCGCTAAGAATAAATCACAAAATATATACGTGAGCTTCGTATAAGTTATCTAATATATATATGGGCGCTAAGTATATGGGGCGGGACGCTACGTATTATTTTGAAACAAGACTGGCTCCTACGCATGTTTTTTTCAAATATTGATATCAGAAATCGCTTAAGCATATAGTTTACTGACACTAACAAAAAAACTGGCCAAAATCGAACATATTCACTGCCAATATCGCCTGAGAATAATATCAGGTGTCGCAAAACCCTAAAATCTTCTGAAAATGTAAAAATTAGTTCAAAAAAAACCCTAAAATCTTCTGAAAATGTAAAAATTAGTTCAAAAGCGCATTCATAATTGTTGAAATAGCAATGAATCCAATGTTTTCAACAATATTTTTCAATTTTTTCATTTTTACAGATTTTATTTAGAATTGCTCCCCTTGAGCCCAAATTTGGTGTGTGGCTATTAAATGAACCTTAAAGCTATCACGCATATTCAATTTGTGATTTTTTTGACGTTAACCGGCCGAACTGTTCGAGGGTGCAAAGTATGGGGAAATCGTTGGTCGCGGGCATTCCGTATAAAACCCATAGTACTTATCGCCCGTATAAATATATATATATATATATATATATATATATATATGGTTTTCTTATTTGAGCAAACTAAAATGTACATTTCGAAGTATCTTTCCTTTGAATGACTTCTACTAAACTAAAATCGACCACAGTTTGTTATAAAATGCATCCGTTTATTAAAATTTGTTCACTTTTTCAATATAAACTTGGTATTTGTTATGAATTCAAAGTAATTTTTCTTCAATTTTTTATGTAATGCTGTTCAAGATGGCACTACATAAAAAAGAAATTTTCTAGAATAAATATCACATCGAATGTGAAAATAATTGGAATGGAAAACTAAATCTTCCACAGAAACAGCAAGGTTGCGATATTGCCTAATCGTAATTCATAATTACATTATATCAAACCTAAGTTTTTTAAATTAAACGATTGAATTTCAAACTCAGTGGCGTAGTCAATCTAGGGTCACCCACGTCGGTCCCGGTCATTTTCCTCATTTGACAAAAATCGTCCCTGTCATTTGGTATCTCTATTAATCTGCTCCTACAATATATTTTTATTGTTTAATTGTGTTTCTAATAGTCATATTGGAAATGTTTATTAAATATCAGGAAGACCTATGCACAAAAATTGCTCTCACTGTGTAATATGCGATTAGTAGACACATTAATATTGTCAAATTGGCAAAAAATCTCAGCCTTGTTTTCATTGTACATATTAAACTATTTTCAATAAGTTAGCCTTTATTTTGTTCCACAATGCTCCATGGATATCCATGAAATAAATTTCCTGATCCATATCTAGTAGAGATCCATTATCGGATCAATCCAATTGCAGATCCCGATCTTGGCAACCCTAAGTTACATGTAGGAAAAGCAGTACTCTTATTATCAATACCAAAATTGGAACAGTATTTTTATAATCGTAAAAGAGTAGCATAGTTTTCCTACATTCAGCACAGAAGTAGAATGATATTGGTCTTACAATTATTACGAATGTGAAATGGAAAACGAATTAATTTCAGTATAATCACATGCCGACAAAGTTAGTTGAGACGCCTCAAGATAATGCTTTGCTGCTGACATTTTTGGGGATCTTCTTGAATTAGATTTAACACCCGCCTAGCATGAAGAATAGATTTCACATATTCGTTCAAATGAGCTTTTCAAAACATTGGTAAATCCAGAAATGTATTTCTGAGTAATGTTTTCTAGGAATACATTTGATCCATAATTCGCTCAAATTTCCTAGCATTTCTTTCAGCCCAAGCATTTTTGGATATATATATATATATATATATATATATATATTTTTTTTTAAATACATGTGTATGAAATTGCTGAATACCTATCCAAACGAATTCGATTTATTATGTATGAGCCAATCAATATCGTATTCTTGTAGAAATATAATGCTGATTGGTTTTCATGTATATCTTTCTAATTAATTAAAACTAATAGTTACAAGATTTCAAGAAAGGGAAAGAGAATTCCGTTGATGAGCTATGTTGTTCTGCTGGTTTACAGTTCTATTCGGAATTGCTCAATCTTGTTACCTAGAAACTGGTTTTAATTGTGCCGATTGCATAGATGGTTTCCTTTGCAGAAATAGCACCTGTCTATCATTTGATAAGGTCAATAATGATAATAAAGATTGCATTGCTTCAGAAGATGAGAGTTTGCATAAATGCGACAACGGACGCGTGAGTTGCCTAAATCATCATCACATTTGCATTTATTTTACAAAAATTTGTGACGGCACTGCTAATTGTCCAAATGGTACAGACGAGATGAATTGCAATAAGTGCACAGAGAATAATTGCATAAACAGCGTACATGTATGTGGTGAAAATGAAGTAGGTTACTGCGTACCACTTCGTAAAAAATGTGACATATTATTTGAAGAAGAAGTTGGGCCATATCGAAATTGTTTCTTGCCTGAATATTTTTCTTGTCACAAAAAGTTAAAACGTGTTGGGGAATGCCATTGCTCAGAATTTTATTGCAGGTATGCTTATGTCAATTAGTAGAAGTCTAAAAAATTAATATTTTAAAAGCTATTTCTCAGCATGTACACTAAAATTAGATTTATCTTTAAAATTTAGATTTATCTTTATATATAAATTTGAATAGTTTTATTTATTTTGCCTTATATATATATATATATTAGGGGTGTCCGTGTAGCATAACTTACTACCGCTACTCGCCCAGGGTAAATTTTACTTTACCTGTACCGCATCCACTATATATTAGGCAGTACCTGTCAAATCTATAGGATGTATTGTTTTCAATTAATCGCTAAAAATAATAAATGAACAAAATGTATGACGTTTTCCTGAAAAATGTATAACAATTATCAAAAATGATCATATTTAAAATTTGTTTAACATATTGGTTAAAAAACTATATAAATAAATGATAAAATCTGTAAATAGATCTGTTCAAAAGATCTGTTTTATTATTACTATAATTTACCAATTCCGATAGCTAGTGAAATTGCACGAAATGTTATCCTCTAATTTACTCAAGAGAATCATTTTTCCCAAAAACCATCTCAGTTACAGTGCAATCCGTCCAAGAATTTTGGCATTATAACGAACAATTTTTGACTTTCTTTCAGGAAGAAATATGTTCAACAGATCAGGTAAATATAATGTTCCAGTTTTATTAAATGAATCTGTTCAATTTAATAATATGGCCAACAAGGGTGGTCGTGAGTTGGGCATACTTGTGCGGGTGTGGGTTGGGTAAATAATTTTGAAGGTGCGGGTATGAATTTACGTTTTATTCTTCATAGGCTGTCATCAATTGATTAGTATGAGACCGCGCAGAGAAATGGTAATGGGTCTAAAATAATTGTCAATTCGATCTGTTTTATGATCCTTGGCAAAGAAATTGGTTTGCTAGACCAAAGTTGAGTATGTTAAGAACTTATAATGAAATCTTCAAACTAAAATAGAAAAACTTTAAATTGAGATTTACTTTTCAACAAATTATAAATTCCATAGAATTCACTAGTTTTGGGATAGTTGTTTGATGTCGCTCAAATTTTCCAGTGCCTTGTCAAAATGTCCATCCCTGGAAGCGCATGATATTTGAGATGCAATTGGAATTCCTTGCATATCATTCAAAATTATATTTGAAAAGGATTTGTTAAAAAAGCGGCATGGGCGAAATTGTTTGCATAGTTACGTTGCGAAAACCTAAGTGATTTAGGTGACTGAAGTTCATTGATAGAAAATACAAGAGATTCACTTCGAAAAATATGTTCACTTTTTTCAATCAACAAGTTCAAATTCACTAACACCATTGTTGCTAATTAAAAGGTCCATTTGATCATGGAAATATAATCAAAAAAATCAAAGACAACTAGATGATAACTTTTAATCTAGTTGTTCTTGATAAAAATAACCTAGTGAAGTCTTCGAGATGTTTTGTAATCTAATCTTATACATACATATTCTTTGTGCACTTTGTTGTAAACGTGAAACATTTAATTGAATATGAATTATTTTAAATTAAATGCCCTCGTCAATTATTGCATTTTACTAATCTCATAAATTTTTCATAGATTCCCAAGGGGCACACAGCTTTATATTTATTTAGTAAACTTGAAACATCTGAATAAACGTATGGCATTTCTTGCTTTTGCTAGGACCTGATAAATTGGCAATATACCTACATTAAATGAAGGCCTGCTATCACAAAAACTCAGTGCTCACTGTCCACATCGAAATTCAAATACAATTTTTATTTTGCCGGAAATAATATTTTGTTGAAAAAATATTAGCTGAACCTTTCTAAATATGTATATATATAA
>CABFPE010000155.1:749539-760660 GCA_900660155.1 Hofstenia miamia | reverse complement strand
TATATATATATATATATATATACGTACCACATTCGGCTTTTCACTCGAACGTGCTTGACTTCTCTTTGATGCCTTTTCAATCAAAGGCGAGAGTGTTTTCCAGAAACAAATAACAGCTTTTATTTGAGTGTCATTTAAAATCCAGAGAAGTTCATCCAGAATAAGTTTAACTTTTGATGTTAACAAACAGCAATCAGACAAGCGCTTTTTCATTGTGATCCGAACAGACGAACTATTACTAAAGTAAAATTTATGAAAACTCAAAATGTATCAGATATTGTATCTAATTGCATATAATCATAATTAGCCTCGAATTAAGATTATAACGAGTGTTGATGTGTTAAAACAATTACTCAACATTAAATTAAAATGCCGATTAGGATGGAAACGTCAATAAAAGGATAAAGAATATCTAGTATCACGTACAACCAACGTAGATTTCTACAGTGATTTACCTTAAACAACCCATCGATTTTCGGCACGGCTGATCCAATAGGTTTGGATTATCATTGCACATTTCAAGAAAGTTTTGTTGCGTCGATGGGCTCAAAGCCTTATAAATACTACAACATTAGGTATGGAGAGAATTTAAATCTTTTTCAAAAATTGTTGATCTTTTCATCACCTTCACCCACAGCAATCACATTTCTAGATTTTTTCAACATTGTATTAAAGCATTTTTTCCAATAAACATGGCCATGCATCAGCATTTTCAATTTCCTAACACGCTTGGAGAAAATTCTTTGTAAATGTGGAAAACGACATCAAGCTGTTTAAGGTTAAATATGACACTGAAACTGAGGGTAATGAGAAAATCTTGTTGGGTGACTATACGTGAAATTAGATTTGTGACCACAGCCTTGGAACAACTAATTTATGCAAGGTCATTGATGGTAACTATTCGATTTCAAAAATAATTACTATACTCTTGTAATTCAATCTAGCATGATACAAAAACTCAACAATCATCAAACAATGACCATGTAAGAATAAATGTCAATTATAAGAAATTATAAGAACAATTCCTTCCCAACGATCTTTAAGTTTATCTTACCAAATAAAAATGAAAATAACGAAAACCAAACACTCAACTTAAGCATCTAATTAAATTTTTTAATAGAATAATTGGATACGCACAAACAGCTCGAGATGAGTTGCGTAGGCGATGAATATATGGTGCATGGATGAATGACGGCTGTCAACGAACTTTAATTTAAATAATTAGCGACTATAGTTCTCAATTGTATAATGTAGTATGTAAACACTTATAAAAAATACTTCAAATATAAACACGTGACATCCAATATAAAGGATTGCTCGATAAATTGATGAAAAGGTATGCTCAATGTGCTACTAATTGAAGCAATTGTAACCCAAAAGAGAAGTAGTTGTACAACGTCTTAAGGTTTTTATTCCATTGACAGAATAGAAATGCAACATATTGCTTTTTGCAATTATTCGCTTTGCTTTAAAACTAATAGCAAACTTTTAAATAAGATGTTGTGCTGAATATGTAGTAAAATAATTGGAAGATAGATATTTTCAATAAAGCAATAACTTTTTATTGACATTAATAATTCCCCCATCAGGACATCTTACATTAACATACAAAAATCCCTTTTGAACCAGGATGAGAGTATAACAATGCTGAAAGACTCTTGAAAAAAGTGATCTACTAGCATGTGGCTTTGAATAAGCGATATGCCTTCGGTCGATAGAACTAGAAAAGTTCCAACTCTTTTCAAATGAATTTGCGATACATTTATTTTAAAATATTGATGAGGAATCGGATCAAGAAAATAGCTCAAGTATCCCTTCTTTTAGCAAAAAGTCAAAAGAAAGATATATTGGAAGAGTAACAAACAATAATATCTACCTTCGAAACAAAGACCTCAGAAAAGATAAATAGGAAGAATTTGTGGAAATGGTTTCACGTCAGCTACGCAACCTTGCTACTATAAAAAACGGGAGCAGCAGAAGAAACAGGTAAAAATGGCACATATATTGTTTGAAGCAATTGTTTTGTTGCTAACACTACTAAAAGGGGAACAAATATGATCGACCTATGCACAAGAAACTTACAAAGTTTCCACTTAGAACATATTTACAAGACAGCTTCGTGATCAAAATTAAGTGCAATGTTTATTAACGTTGTTATAATTCTCGATGGAAACGTACATTAATATATCCATTCTTTGTGTTTTAATAATATTCTGAAACGCACTGCCGAGCATTTATAGATTACATTTGCAGCAGTGCTGGGTCTAACTCGAAAACTAATGAAATATGAAACTTGCACCAAATTGAGTGTTTGCTGGAAAGCTACTACAATCCTAAAATAATTTTAGTACTGGATTGTGACTTCGAAAGCCCTCTTTTGGAATAGCTGCACTGGATACCAGGCTAAAAAATCTTTTTAGGTATGTCTAACTTTACTGAAGTAGTTAGCCAGAGATAAAAATCTCACAACAATGACAATTTCAATTTTGTTTGTAAAAATTAAATTACATTTTCGATTTTCAGGCTCGATATTTAGCTAAATAACTCACTAAAGTTAGACATTCATAAGATTTTTAAAAATCAGATTTGCCTACTATATTTCTTATATTAATTGTTCCCTTAAAAGCTAAATTTGGTGCACGTCTAGTTACTAAAAATATTAAAGTAATTATAACCTTTTTTCAACTCTCATTACATATTGTGCTAAAATTGCCGAAAATAAGTATACTATATAAAATGTTTTTTTGTAAAAATCGTAGGTTATATAAAAAAACAAGACGATCAACAACAGACAAGGCTTTGTATGGTGAACAAATAGGCAGTTAAACAAATAGTTAGATATGTATAATGCGTCGTCTGTTGTCTTGCGTCAAATTTGTTATCAATTATGCGAATGAACAGAGAACACGTTCAACATGAATTTAGCAAAAACATGGATTGAAACCGGGTTAAAATGACAACCTTGGATAATCCAAAACTCAAAAAATTCTTGGAATCTGGGTTTAAAAGGCTGGTATCATCAGAATCGGCGCTTTCAACAAATATTGTGTAGAATGCATTCGAGAATTTCTGCGTTATGTTTGATGAGGTTGAGTATAACTCCCACAACCATATTAGCTGAACGTTCAGGGAGAGGACACCTCTCAAAATGGAACAATTGTTCAGCAAAAATATTGATTGCCCTATCAAAATTTGGAATTATTTATTTACGATGGTGTTTCTTATGATATTTCTACCACTAAAGGGTTTAAAGCGTATTTCCTGATCTTGTGCATAGAAATTGCGTCTACCACAATTGATAGAGTACGCACTGAAGTAGCTGTAAAAGAAAGCGTAGTTTCTAAAAGTCATCCAATTGAAGAAAGTTTGTTACAAGAATTTCGTCAGAAGGCATGTTTGGAACGAATTCGTTCTTAAAAATTGGAAATTTTTAAAAAGTTGCAAGAAAACACTCAACATTGGCCAGAGAAGCATCTGCTTCATGCGTCTCATATTAAATTGAATTATTTCAAAAAGATTACTGAATCGAAAAACTAGAATGTTTTAAATATTTGGATGAGCTCCATGCAACTCGTTAAGAAACGGAAAATGAAGCCTCAAAAATTGCATTTCGGAAACTAGAGTAGTTGTGGCAGAAGGGCCGTCAATTTCGCGAATTGATAAAACTTGACATTTCCTCGTCAAGTTCAAGTTTTTCCACCGTTCCTTGCACATCCGTAGATGTGGAAGAATTTTTTTCTATGCTGCATGCTTTTATTTACGACAGATCAAACATCCTCGGATTCAACCATTTACGAGTTAATTATTCTGAAATAAAATAAAATGGAGTTGTTTTGTAATAGGCTGTGAAAATTGATTTTATTCTGTGGCAATGCGCTGACAATTTCCACATATCTACAGAACATTATTTTCTCTACTTGCAAATATTTGAGTTTGAGGACTGCAATGGAACAATATTTGGAAAAAGTTGACGATTGGAATTTTGAAATAAAATGGTTATAATCAAGGTTATGAAAAATGTGGAGAAACTATTTAAAGTACCTTTTTAGTACTAATTTTTTCTAATAGCCTGAGCGCATTCAACAAAGAAGCAATTGATGACATACTGCAAGTTACCGAATTATGTGATAGTGGGTACTTCATATATCTAACACGAGAGATACCAAAATAGTTACCCGAATTATTTCTAAAAAACGGGTCAACATTCAGCTTTCATTGCGTTTTGATTGCCATATTGGCTTCGTGTGCGGATAGAAAAAGTTGATGATCCTTGGTTTAAATAATTCAAATATTTGGTAATGGAAAAATACATTTTTACCGGCTTGTAACAATTATTAATCATTCAACATAAATGACAACAACATGGTGAAAGCCCTTTATCTATATTTTAAGTAGCCAAAGCATACGATATTACACATATTTTTTTGTTGATTTTGCGGAATTTCATGTAGTGCATTTATATAAAAGCAACACATGCCGCTCAGGGTTACATTTTTAATGAGAATTATCATAAAACAAGTCCATTGAATGCAATTGAGTAACATCATATGGAAGAAGTGAGCGCCTGTTTGGAACGACATAAAATAAAATAATTTTAGAAATATTTTTTTAGAATAAATGCAAAAAAGAAAACAACTATCTTAATCAGAATACAGAATAGATGTGGCCATTGATTTATTCAGGATCTACAGAAAATCATTTTAAACATAAAAGAAACATACAGTAAACTGTTTATTATAAAAAAAACAGAATTTTTTATTGAACGTTTATACAAAATGACAATTTAAAAACATGTATATTCTATGTTAATTTTGAACAAATTATTGCTAAACATTTTCCAAGCGATTATAGAAATATGACATAAATACATAATAAGATATAAAAATGTACAAAAATTGTGTGTAAATAACACCAATTAAGAAACAATAACGTCATGCATAATTTTACGTTTAATTTTTCAGAATGCGGCATCTAAGAAAATTTTCCATGCTTGGAAGGAGTTAAAAGAAATCACAAATATATGCAATTATTAGTTTGGAAGGAAATCCATTTTCTTAACACTATTACCGGTTGAAACAAAACAAAAAGTTTTAAATTCTTTTCATGCAAATTGCAAGAAAAGAGGTAAAGAGATTGCAAGCATCTCTACAATACTAATTAAATTATTCTAGAGACGATTTATAACCGAAATGAGGAATAGACAATTCGCACTGAAATCATAAAGCAGTTGTCTGACGGAAGAAATAGTGATATATTGTTATTTGATTGCATTGTTTCTGAAGGTACAATAAAAATGTCGCGGTAGACTGGTAACTAATGGCCGAGACGGTGGCCTCCAATGCTAATTGAATTATTGATTTCAGAACAACTGCATGTCCCATTAACGGAAACAGTGATATTGATAGAGATAAAATAACAGAAATTAATTAATTCATACAAACGTTGACTGGACCGCTTATCTTATGCCAAATGATGCACGAGTGTCGATATCTGTTTATTAATACACACTTAATAACGTTTTATATGAGAGAACGGCTAATTTAGTTATCAGCATGCAACAACAGACTTAAAAATTGCAGTTAAAGAATTTAATAAATAATAATCAATTTTAGAAATTTTACAAATGAAACTGGACACTGAGATTGTCCATATTTTGGTAACACTTGAAAAGTCGCGTTTGAACAACACGATGTGGTGCAGCTTAACTCAAAAATCACTGTGCAAATTTTTTTTAAATCTGTTAAAGTTCTGCACTAAAAATTGCCCTATTAGAGGAATCCTCTGTTACCAAATATGTCATTATATTTTCGCGTTTTTTGCACCTCAAAGCTAAAATCAAATAATTATCATTGGTAAGACATACTACGAATCGTCAGGAAACCATTACGTCTTTGATGAAGTCCCAATCGTATTTGGGAAATCCCGTAAAGCTTTTTTCTAGAATCTTAAATTTTAAATGCTTTTCTCTTATTGAGTTATGCAATTATGGTTTTCATAGGTTGATAGAGTTTTGATAAAATCAATGCATTGCTGATGCTAAATGCACAGCAATAATTAAGCATTTGACCATTAAACACCTGTTAAGTATGTAACCATATGTGTCTGCAGATGCAGAGTAAAAAATAAAAATTCCAATTACAATACAGCATCGCATATTAATAAAAGAATACACGTAAGTAAATTTTTGTTTATATGCATTCAAATTCAATTGCTCTTCGCAAAAATTAGCTTGACAGACGTCATTTTGCTTCAGCGACGACTGATGTGACTGATATTTTGTCGATTTAGTCTCTAAGTGCTGAAAATAAACCAAAAATGTAAAAATATATTTGACTGCAATTACTGCAATTTTGAGTTATCGCATTTGAGGGAATCCAAAATTTAACCGATTTGGAAAATTGTTTTTGCACCACATCAAGTTGTTCAAAAACAAATTTTCAAATGTGACCAAAATATGGAGAAGCCTATTGGCACGAGTAAAATATCAGCTTTGTAAAGCAATATCCAAGGAGTTAAATATGCTTTAAAAATCACTAATGGCAACATCATAAGAAGATAAATTACATATAATTTAAAAAGCCCAAACATATCATTAAATCATTAAGACTAAATTTATTGGGAGAAGGCGATTATTTATATTCTAAAATCACATAAATTTATAATACTCAGGCATCGTGCGCTGGTTGTTAAGCCTTTTAATGATACAAGACAAAATAATTTTGTCAGATTGTACAACCTGCTTTAACTATTATTACATTATTTCCTACCTTAAGAATCTAATTGGAGCTGAGAAGGAGCTAGATTCTACTGCATTGATTACAATACGCAAAGTTTCCCAAGTTACCAATTTAAACACTAGAACGTGTCCCCGGGCAGTGTCTTTTATTCTTGTGGAACGTAAGTCTGCTGCAGGTTTGAAATGTGGACTTGCACTTTGAATAACTATGTTGGTCAACTAAATGCAAAGTAAAAACATGAAATAAAGAATTTGCATATATTTACAAATTATCCTTATCAGGGCTGATGTCTTAAAAATGACGGTTTTACAAACACGAGAGAAACAAATAAATCCTGTGCTTGAATGCTTCTAGCTTTCATATTATAATTAGAAATATATCCACCATGTTGGCTAAACGTGGTGGCAGAGTCCAGATTTTTTCGCATTTGCGAATTTTTGAAAAAATTGCGAAAATTATTGTTGCAAACCAGAACAGGGAGTATCAAAACTGGAGCTGGACTGAATCGGTTTTATACGGAACTTCGAGAAACAATTTTTTTTACAATAAGCGAAACTGAAATAGTAAAGACTGTTTTAGAATCAAAAGCATCAGTCAAAATATCGGCGGTGTAAGCCTAAAATAAAAGTGTCCCCAGCCAAATATATGCCAATGTATCAAACAAAAAGCAAAGAACATTTATTATCCATAAAATACTTTTTGTAGCCCTAAATACGTAATATCAATTTTAATAGTAATATAAAGCAAGAACTTCTAGTAGCAGTTGATTTGGTAAGTAAATATTTCTGATCAAAGCAATTAGAAAAATTATTGTGGGTAGGCCAAAAAGTGGATCAAGGTTAAATGCTCTCTATATATGACAAAAGATAATGATTTAATCAAATATACACAGCATCTAGTAAATAAATTAATTCAAATGAATTTATTATTAAGAAAATAAAGTTACAGCATATCATGCTATAATTATAAGGTCACTTGAACAAGCACAGGATATACACATTACTCATTGGTGGCATATATTGACCCCATTATCTATTAACGTGTTTATGTTTGAACACTACAGAAAGTTAAATTTTCTCACAACTACGATTTTAATTTGATGAAATTACTTACATCAATTGATGACGAAAATCCACTAGAGCGAAACGAAATATCGACACAATTGATTCGAACGAAGAGTCCGTCAATGACACGTTCGATGAGACCATAATTTCTTTGACTAAAGTTAAATTTCTTCAAAACAGATAAACGCTAACTGTGAATTCCTAGTGCGGAGGAGCAATAATAACATATATATATATATATATATAGATAAAATATTTTTATTCCTTGAATATACATATAATATTAAATGGTTAATTAAGGAGTGTCATATGCTAAAACTGTGAATAAATATCGTTAACCAATGTACGATGATCACATTTATTACTTAATTCGTTCCTAAAATATTAAAAACCCAACATATGGTTTGTTTAAGGTTTATTCATTTATTAAATATCTAATACAGTCCATTGAAATCCCANTGTTGACATTTTCATGAAATTATATTCAATTGCATCTACTTCATTTTTCCCTTTATAAATTGACATATGGGATAAAATTTTTTGCAAAATTTTGACGGATGAACAACTATGGCTACAAACAATTTTTTTTTGTATTGCATAGTAAACCAATAGCGTTTAAACAATTGATGATGAGCTAGATAATCTATTAATTTTAAGATATATAAATTTGTAAAAAACCTCTTTCACTTACAGTTAAGCATAGTGCATAATCTACGCCGCACTTTCACTAGTTATTTGCTGACGTCACATGGCACTGTTTAAATTTCTTGTAATGTTGGCGTTTAAGAGAATATTCAAATCTCTTAGATTTACACAACTTAAAATGCTTTTCAAACACAGAAAGCAGCTTCAAATTTTTCTCAATACATAAAAGTTTCAATAAATCACAGACGCCAATTCTAGAATCAAAAAATGCTCATTTTATGTTCATTTATAACACAATATAAATAGAATATATATATATATATATATATATATATATATATATATATATATATATATATACATGGTTGGCAAAAAGTGTATTTAAAAAAACGTTTTAAACGTTTAAAGTTTTTTTGTTCTTAGACAGGTCAAGCTCAAGGTACTAAAATTTTACTGAAAATACATATAGTAGCAAACATTGAATTATGAAAATATTAACATTTATTTATTTTTCGTTGCATACACAAACAAAACGTGAGTTTAACGATTCTGCGGTTATGAATGTACGAAACTAAACTATTTTCCAAACTTTTTATAAATTTCAATTTAAATTTGAAAAAAAACAGTTAAAAACATTGCAAAAACAGTTGTTTTAAACATGTCAACCCAATATATATATAAGTCGTTTCAGATACAGACAGTAAGCAACATGACCTATATGGTGTTCGCTAAAATTATTACCTGGTTGCGTTTTCTGAAGAAGTAGTTGTTGAAGTATCTCTTAAATTTTCACAGGTCGCCATATTGAGATGAATGTTGTCAACATACTACAATAAGATTAAAAAACAACTAAAAATATATACTCACTAGACTGATAGGCTTCAGCTGTAGATTCATCCATGGAATCTAAAATGTAAATAATATGATTATTTTACGGAAACAGCGGCCTAAAATTGTCAGGCATTTGAATGCAAATATATTAATTCAAGAAATGACAATTATGAATTAGATGCAAATACAGTAAAGTAATTCAACATATTCCCGTCATTTCAATCTTTGAATCTTATACAATTAAAGCAGCAAATTTATGTTCAGCATGATATACCTTAACTAGGACACGGTTACAAACAGCGCGCTCAATTACAAGCCAGGCAGGTAAATCAATTATTTGCATTAAAACAGTTTCATCCAGTTCAAGATTGACCAATTCCCCTTCACCACGAAATGTACTGACTTTCAGCTTGGAAGGATCAAGGCCTTTAACAAACCTAAATATAATCGTAAAAATTTGTCATTCATATTTTTAATATATAAATGATTTAGTTAAACAAATTGCAATTCCAACAGATATTTAATAAAAAAAAATCAAATTTTTACTGCCATTCAACATTAAAAGAAAAAACAAAAATATTTTTGCAAAATCAATTAAAGAAAACGTCACCCGGGTATCATTCTTTAACCGTTCAATGGGATTTAAATCTCATCTCAGATGTCACTGAGAAATATATTTAGATCAAATTTGCATACTGAACTAACGTGAAAGAAAGGAAATTGCTATGGGGTCTAAAGTTTCACAATGGTAGAGGCAAAGTATTGTAGGTACAAATTAAGTTTTGTGCTTTGACCTGACAGCACCTAATAGTGGGCGCTTGGCAGCAGTTTTTGACTTTTGCCTCATTTTGCAATTCATTATCATATTCTTTAAATTCTACAAGGTTATGCATTATAAAAGTGCCTAGGTTCTTGAAATTGCACTATGCGTGGAAATCTGAGCGCAGATAAATTTTAAGATGTTTACTTGGTCGTTGGCTATACCCTATCTGAGCTGAGATGTACAAAATGTCACACAAAGTTTTCAAATTTTCATCAGCAAAAGCACACTTTGGTGCTTGAAATAATGGTAATATTTTTGAAGTGAATATCGTGTGGGAAGATTAAACCTGGTCTCAAGCATCAAGCATGTTCCTTTCAAAACAATAGAATAACTCTGCAGTATGGTTTTATAATGTTCAAAACCTGAAAAAAGTCAAAATTGGAGAAATAACTGATTGTTTTAACTGTCGTATTAACGAATAGAATGTATGTAATGATCTATATTTGGTCAACATTCAGGAACAAACTTTTCACATTATATATACATACGGGCTCTAGATAATATAGGGTTTGTATCCACCACCAGCACTTTCTGATTTTCCATATTATCAGCGCCTCTTTGATGTAAAGCCAGAATAATTCATTTGTTCGAAAAAATTTACATTGCGCATTTGGAAAAGGGGTTTAATTTTTATGTATGAATTTTTTCAAAAAAAATTTTTGGACCCGTATCCAGCGCCCTCCGATATAGTATCTTGCGCCCGTATATATTTTTTATCCAACGCCTTGTAGATATTTTAAAAATTTGTATCCAAAGCCCGTATATATATATACAGGGTGACTGGTAAGTAACGCCCGATTCTAATTTTTAGAAATTCAAGAGCTTTTTGAACGCTAACTTTTCACTTGATGTCGTCTGAATTCAAACACTTTTATTGTTAGACTTTAATTAGAAACCTATTTCTATTCTTCGGATTTTAAAATTTTGAATTTTGTCATTTCATCTGTGTTTGTGCATAGATATGGCTGTACGCTTGACAAAAGAACAACGCATTGCTGCAGTGAAACATTACTACCAATCA
>CABFPE010000155.1:723240-736245 GCA_900660155.1 Hofstenia miamia | reverse complement strand
TCTCCGCCTCTTTCTTACATAGCCTACACTTATCACTTACTTCTACTCTTCTGTCTATATGCTTCTTCACCCAGTTTGTTCTTATTGCTTGCTCCTGTGCTGCCATTATTAGTGCTTCTGTTTCTCTCTTCAGTCTTGCCTTCTTTAACCACTTGTTGCTCTTTTCTCTGTCACACATTTCTGTGTTCCTCCAGTATTCTCCATGCATTACCTTCTGCCTATACCTTGTTTGTCTCTCTGATTCCATCTTACTCTGCTATACCTTCTTTCCTTCCCTCTCAGTTCTTATCTTCCTTAGCTCCTTAGTGACCTCTAGTAGGGATCCTCTAGATTGCTCTTCTACTTATTCCTTTAGCCCTAGTGCTTCTTCTTCTAGTTTCCTCCACACTTAGCAGCCCTTTCCCTCCCTTCTGCCTTGTTTCTGCAACATCTTCCTTGAAATAGCATACATCTTCAGGTCGTCCATGTACCACTAGTGACTCACTGCTCCATCATTCTTCTCCAACTTATATCCTATACCTGTCTCCTTTAACTTTTCTGTGATAGGTATTAAGCTAACTACAAACAGTAGTGGCGCTAAGCTGTCTCCCTGGAATATACCCCGTCTAAACCTCAACCTTTGCCCATCTATCTCAGTCTGCCACTTTCCCATCTCTCTCTTTAGAAACTCAACCCATTTCTGCGAAACTCCATTAGCCTCTAACGTCCTCAATACCCACCTATGCGATATGCTGTCATACGCATTCCTGTAGTCTATCCATGCCATTGCCTGAATTCCTTCTGCATCTGCTCACTCTCTATGTTCCCGCACTTCCCCATATATTCTACCAGAACCTTACTGCGTCTTCGCTTGCTTTAGCTGTAGCCTTTTCTCCTGCATCTAGTTCTTTGTAGAATCTTCCTTCTTGGGCCTCAAACTTCATGTTGTCTCTTGCTTGCTTTGCTCTTGCCCTATATTTTCTTAGTTTCTCAGCTTCTGCAACTAATCTCTGCTTAAGCTCTTCTCTTGCAGCTTCTTATCTTCTTGTTGGCTTTTCTTTTTCATGTCCATGCCTACATTTTTCAGCACCTCACATGCACCTGCATACACTAAGCTATTTACTTCTGTGACACTCCTAGCATCTATCCTCTCCAACACCTTATTGACTTTTGCTGTCTCTCCTGCTAGGTTGCTTTTCTTAACTCCTCTTGGAACTGGCATCCTAGTTCTCTCACCTATTTCTTCCTTCATCTTTTCCTTGATTGCTGCTTCAGTTTCTGCGCCCACTGGTTCTGCTGCTTCCGGCACTTCTGTCACAACGTCTATCACTTCATCTTCCCTTTGCTTAGCCTCTTCAACTCTTTTTCCCCTTACTCTCATCCAACTGCAACTTTCGCACTTGTCCTGCAAGCCTCTGCTCTGTAACTTCTAATCCCGTTCCGGCCTTCCTCCATTCTTCCAACATTCTCTTCCTGTAACCTCTCTCATCTGGCCTGCTTCTTCTGTAACACTCCAGTGCTGTTCTGTTCTGCTCATCTGTCAATTTATGTCGTTGTCCATTGGTCTGTGTGGATCCTTTACTACCACTTCTCAAGTCCACACTCCCGATTGTGGAGTCCGCCTGACCGGAGATTCTTCGCACCCTCTGATCATTTAAGGCCTGCCCGGGACTGAGGGCCTTTTCTTTCGTTGTCACTTTCATATTAGGAAAGAGTCGGGGCAGGGCTCGAACCCGGGTCTTCGCCGTCCCAATTTCGTGTTCTACCCCTCTGCCACTGGGGCCCGTTATTATTATCATTTTTATTATTATTATTATTATTATTATTATTATTATTATTTCAATTATTTATTGTGAGAAATAAAAGCGAACTTAAATCCGCACCTCAGTCGCAAGTTTTATTTAGTTCTAATATTTTCTTATGGTCACACGTATTTTAAAAATACGAATTTTTGCGGTTGATTTAAATCAAACAACCTTATTTGATATGCAAGCACACATGGTTGCATCTTTGGCAGTTAAAATTTTAGTTATCTAGCTTGTTAAAATGTTCAATTTGAATAGATATTTCTAATTTAATGTTAGTCATTTGCAAAAGTTTGAGATCATATGTATATTTTGGTGTTGCTTACTTGTTTTTATAAAAGTACATTTTTTGACTTCTTAGACATTGTGTTTCTGAATTTGAAATAAGAAAATAAGAAAAATATAGCACTGTGGGTCCTAAACTTCCCAAATGTGTGTACATCGTTTTTTGTTGGAAATCAATGTAAATATTTAGCCGTTTTCAACACTTATAAAGTATTATCATAAACTTTAACATTACGTATTTCTTTATTCAAAATAGCTTAATAACGGTTTATTGTATTAATTCTAAATTGCATTGCTAACTGAGCGCTTAGTATTTAGTGAAACTTCTGGTTTACTCGAAAAGTAAGTTCATTTTTATTTTAGGTATTTATTCATTAAAGTCTCATGTATATTTTATTGCAAAGCCAATGCGTTTCCTCAGGTTTGCAAGCTTTTATCATTGTTTCTCATTTGTGTTACATTTAAAAGATTGATATCAACTCATTTGCATGTGACAGCGTCACTTATCTAAAATGAAACATTTGTCGTACTTAGTCTAATGCGTTTTGTCTTTACCAGCAGCCGATTAGCTCTCTCATCCTTATCATCAATGTCCACATTCGTTAATGGTAAACAAGTTGCTGCATATCATGGAGTAGATGAATTTCTCGATTCAACACACCACAATATTGGGATTGGCAGTGGTTCAACAATCGCTTTCGCGGTTGAACGCATCGCGGAAAGGTGACATTTGCTTAATCTTTAAATTCCAATGTATTTTTGAAAAATATGTAGTAAGTATTTAACTATAATTTAAACATCTCCAATACCAATTTTCAGGTTGAAAACTGAAAATTTGCCAATTAAGTCATGTGTGCCTACATCTGTACAAGCAAGACATTTGATAACTCGCCATTCACTACCTTTATCTGATCTTGATCAAACTCCAGTTCTGGACATCACTTTTGACGGAGCAGATGAGATTGCAGATAGCATTCTTATTAAAGGTTCCTTTTATTTTTGATTTCGCATTTTATTACAAACATTTGTATGCTTTTCTATACTTCAGTTGGGGATTGAAAATGGACATTACGGCGTTCTTTTGTATTCGAAATTGAAATGTACACTGTTCTTCTGGCATGCTACTACTAGGCCTTGTTAAACTGAACATAATTGCAAAAATTTTACAAAAGTTTATATAATATCCACAAAATAATCAATGTATCCCGAGATAATTTTTATATATTTTTTCTTTTACAATTATTTTAGATAAAGTAGGTAACAGTTCTTGTCATTTATTTTATACTATTTTTTCATTGATTAGCCACAAACGCTGAATTACTTATCACTTTTGTATAGGTGGTGGAGGATGCATGACTCAGGAAAAAATTGTGGCTTCCAACAGCAAAAAACTTATAATTTTGGGTGATGCGAAGAAAGAAGCTCGATTTCTTGGCGATGTTTGGAAAAAGGGTTTACCAATTGAAGTAAGGAATTCTTAACAGTAAAGTTAACATATTACATTTTCATAAACCTCTTTTGAGGCTATATAATTTTTCGAAATTTGGTGGTTTAACATTGGGTTTTTCATTTGTTTTGTCAAATAAGTTATAGTGATCTCTGTTTATTTATAAAGTATATTGCAAGCATTTCTCATTGGAGTATCATTTTAAAAAATATGGAAATTCTGGTCGAGATTTCGCTTCCGCTAAAATTTAAAGTATTTGAATGATTCATGGGTAAGTGCATAATATCTTGCTGCAGTATCAAGGATCCTGAACAATGATAAAATCATATTATTAAATGTTATTTATTGTGATAAGTAATTCCTTATTATTTATATTAACATTGATTAGCTCTTTGTGATTCACGTTATTGTGCAGGAACATATTACAAATAATCACCTCATAGCATTGATCTATAAACCACACTATCACAGTAGGAGACCTTGATTTTATATATTTACTGAGGATTTTATTCGAGGTAGGCGTACAGTGTCATCTTTCTCTTATTTTATGAAATATAAATACATGTTTCAACCTTTTTATTAGAGATTGCTAAATATTTTGTCTCAACGACATCGTCGGAAGAAAACAATGTTCAAATACTAATTTGTTTACTGATAATTTGGTCCCACCAATTATATTCTATCAAATAGCATTAGGAGTTATACTCTATAGGATTGCATTTTCTTACAATTTTCTTAATTCATGGATAAGTAGGTGATTATTAGTGTCTTGCAGGCGGGAAAATATTTTAAGGGAAACTGTACGTGCAAAAATTTTGAAACAACGTTTAAAAAATCTCAGATGAAAGAACTCATCAACAATGTACGTCTATGTTAAAGTAACTTTTTTTATTTAAAGTATGCTTAGGTATTTCTAATCTTATTCTATTTAATAGTGTCATAATCTGAAGCTGTATGTAGTTCATTATTTTTCCATACATTTGATTTTAAAGTATATTAATGACAGGCCAGGTTCCTTTAAAATTTTAGTGTCCACCCAATTGTTGATTGGATCTAAGAACTTTCTTTCACACCCATTAGTGTTTATAGAATTGCGTTTTAGCATTGTATAATTGTAACGGCAAGTTTTTGTATTTAGGAGTTCTTGCCAAAACATGCTTATATGCAATTGGCTCATCATCACCATACAAATAATTATGCGTTATTGCGAATACTTTGTGCTTATTATCGGTGTTGAGTCTAGGATTGACATTGCGAGGTACTGATTCTATCTAATGGGGTGTAGCTCAGAGTTGCAAGCATGTTTGATTTTTTGGAACCAGAGTATATGGTGCGTTTAAGCCAGAGTTGGACACGGGCCGTGCACAAGATTTAGGAAATTTCGGGCAAAAAACGGGCCGAATAAAATGAATTGCATCACGCTTGTAAATATACGTTTTTCAAATCTCAATAGAATCACCTATTCAACGTTTTATAACGTTGCATTGAAGATGTATGCCACCCAAGCAACTTCTGCCCAGTCAGAAAGAGATTGTGGTCAAATTGGACTTAGTGCTACAGCCAAAAGTTAATGTGTTGAAGTAGATCAATAAATTTTGACGGGCCAAAAACCTGCTATAAATGTTCCAAAACGGGCTGAATACGGGCTTCAAATAATAATTGACTGGCCCGGCCTAAAAAATTCCGCCCGTATCCATCTCTGATTTAAGCACGACACGTTTTTATGTGTGGTCGCAAGCACGTTTCTTACAGTTCTTAGTTTTTCATTATAGCGCATTTTTTCTCTATCAAATGTAATTATCAAAACAAGTATATTGTTTCTTTAAAAAATAAAGAAAATATATGAACCACAGCATTGTAGGTCAAACAATTTCGATGCTGTTCACATGAAAGAAATTAATCAAATATTTTTTCATTGCTATTACCATTCCCACAGATGGAACCAGAGATGTGCGTAGGCAGAAAATTTTGGCCCAACTCTCGCCCGAATCATGCACACCATATTTAAATTATTGCTATTTCAGGATATTGTGTGCCCATTTCTTTAATTTTTCGATTTGCTAGGCCAAAGTTGGGTGTGTTAAGAAAAAATTGGTTCTAGCAGAAAGCCGATTTCTAAAAAGGTGATTACATAATTAAGGATAAAGCAACGATGCTTTTAACATAGTCGCAAGTTAAGAAATGAGCATTTTCTTTACACTCAATTATACTGTGGTAAGCCAATGTTTTCAATGAACTTATATTATTCTTTAGCAAACACAAACTACAATGGGAGTTGATTAACGGGTGGTAAGCCAATGTTTTCAATGAACTTATATTATTCTTTAGCAAACACAAACTACAATGGGAGTTGATTAACGGTTATTTTATTTGTTAAAGTGTTTGAAAATATTACAAGAAATAATCGTTGAGGGTTAACACCTCACTTACTAAGTCATACGACAACGTTTCTACAATTTAATCTTGATAGCAATGTGTTTATAGTTTCTGTTGTTTTTCAACTTGCAAATATTTTGGTTACATTTAAATACTATAGTATTGAAAACAAAATGTATTAGGAAATAATTGATAGTTGAGAAATTTTTTGTCTATCCTAACGACTGAATATATTTGTATGCTCCTGGTTAATATAACAAATAATAGACGTCTTCTTTCTGAAGTGAGTAACGTGCATCTTGAATGTTTTTCAAAACATTCGGAATGCTTTAAAGAGTGGCATCGGGTACCCGATCTAACCCAACCCGAATTCGAGTTGGATTGGGTTCAGGTATCAAAAAGTTACTGATTTAACAATCAGGTCGTTAAGAAATGCCCATCAATCTCGGTTTACCTTATCAGAAAATGACTGATGTTAATCACGAAATGTATTGAAGATAGATCCAAGACGTTAGATATTGCAAATCAATGTCTGTACTTCGGGTCTGATCGAGTTCGGTTTGGTAGTGAATATTCTGATCGGGTCGGTTTCGGGTCCATACAAGACCAAATGGTCATTCTTTAAATGGATCTCAAACATACATTTGAGTTTGCTCTTCTATAAGATGAAGAATGATTGCATATTCGTTTTCTTTGAGTTCCAAAAGACTTATAATTTAAAAGTTAAATAAATTTGTTTGTAACATCATCTGCAGAATAGAAATTCGTTAATTTAGACATTTGCCTCGCTACACGTCTGACAATTTTTTTGCCTTGAGTTTTAGAAATTGTGCATGGCAAAATGTGTAAGTTCGTGATACTGATTGTAAATTGTCATCTAAATTGAAATATAATTTTGAATAGTTTTAAAAAATAATTGACCATTTCAAAGTAAAAAAATTCTATTTTGTAACAATTTTGAATTTTTAAAGTTTTAATGTGAGCAGGTCGGAGCCCCTATGCATTTGAATTTTGCTGAAAAATGACTTCCGTTAATTTGCGAATACAAACGTTTTCTAAAAATATTAGCTCAAGTGCTCCTTCAAAAATTCATCCCTTGGAACTTATTCTTCACATTCTTATATATTTTTGTGTGTGACTTGTTTGAAGATTCTTTTAACATGAACGAACGAAGAGCCTGTTGAACCTTTCTTATTGAGGTGGCATGACCATGATTTTGATTCATTCTTGTCTTTTAAGGAATTAATTGGAAATTTTTAAATTTATATTGTAATGAGAATAAAGTTTTGTTCAACAGAATACTAGAACATTGTTTTGATTTCATTTTTTGCATTCACTGGCGGTAATGAATCTTCACAACTCATAGTTACAAGAAAACCTATACTATTTTACCGAATTGAGGGAGGGCTCTCTGAACCCCATCTAAATACGCCCCTCTATGGAAGTATATAGTAGTGCTGTGCGGGGAAAGTTTGTCCAGCCCGCTTATTCTGCCCATTATCTGTTTCGTCCTTGTAAACGGGGGTATCCGTAAAAGCACAAAAGTTCCTTGGACTGAATACAATTTATCCTAAACGTCAATTTGGGAAAGCGATGTTGGTCATCGCGTGCCTACTCTCTCTGCTCCTTACCTCAACACGGACATAACAGGCACATATTCCGTCTTTCCATAAATACTGCGGATATAGCACCACTTTGCAACAATGGTCCACATTGAATTTGCTGTTTTCTCTGTAAAAAAGTTAGAATAAGTTGATTGCATTATATGTACAGGATCTATTAAGAAAAGGTTTTCCTAGAATATGGATTGGTCACAATTTAAGGTCGTCAACGTCATATCCGTTAAATAATTCAAAGCATCGGCTATTAGTTGCCAAATTAAACTGTGCAACAAATTTCAGTCAGGTTAGGGTTAGCCAGATAAGACCAATTTGGTGTTAGAAAATTATTCTGACTCTAATTCTGAACTTTCCAAGCATATAACTTTGTGATTATCGTCAAGATCTTTGAAGGGAAATCGCAAAAAATAATTATCCTCAGCAACATCAGTAGATGAACCTTATCTCGAAAGTCCTTGAATATGACGAATTATATGCCTAATAGAAGGTAATGATAAAAATTTGTAACATGATCTTTCTATGCGCAATAAACAAATGTAAACAGGCTAAGAGAATATCGACGAGATTGAATTTTAACAGAAGCTGACATAACAAATCAAGTAAAAACAACGCAGTTTTTTTAAACTTTCCACTTCAAAATCATCATCTTCTGTACACAGATCAAATTCTTGCAGTTCACATCGAAGTGCGTTTACAAAACTATTGCTTTGATTTTTCCCACAAGGCTGAGCTAAATCCACTCGATTAAATGTAGCTGCCAATTGGGACCATTTTGTAAGCTTTTGAGCAATAAGTAAGTCGTTAATAATTACTCTTGCACCACATTTATAGGCAAAACATTCACCGCTATCTATAATTAAATTAAATTGAAAATGATTTAGAAATTGTATAAGAAAACGATAGTAACATAATATAGTATTTTCCAGTACTATAAAAAGTAAATTTTTAATCTCGCTCTTGAATAAAACAGACTTTGTCTTTGAATTTCGTAATAAAAAGATTAAATTATCATCAAAATTTACTTTATCTATTGATCTCAACACATCCATTTTATATGATACTAAATTCTTGAATATATGTTACGGGCCTTCTCTTTTGGAGTCTGTACAAAAATGCTACGAGGTATAACGCCAAATAGGGAAGAGGATTTTTAGGGACAAACTGAATAATGTTTGATCGTTTCATAGTTTAGTGGCCAATGCTGCTCACAAATTGCCACATTTTTCGTTAAGCAATGCAGCTCTCCATTCAGTTCGTCTTTTAATGTCAGATGGGACATAAATATTTCGAATTTTGGAGTAAAGGTGTATTGGCGCTGGGGGAGGGTTGGCGTATTTCATATTTCGTTGCAGAAGAGACATCACACTTAATCAATTAAAATCATTTACATATATTTCACAGTTATTTCCATGGTTGTCAGTTTTACAACGCTAATAGCAAGCGACATTTGATATTTTGTCTACATCTAAAATTTAAAAAGACTGACAGTTGGAATAAATGAGTATTTTTCATCAACAAATTATAGCATTCCGGAATAGGACGGATGGATTCATTTTTTATAAAATCTTTAGAGTAAATTCGACTTTATTAAGGGGGGCCGTTCTTTGAGGCCGCGTGAGATTTTCAAATACTGCAATTTGATTGCATAGCTTAGACATTTATCAATTAGCTTTAATGCAAGAGGGAAACCCCAAATCATGGCAACTTTTGTAAGTGCAAAATTTGATAAAATATTTTAAAAAAACTGCCAAACTTCTTAAAAGTAATTTTCTCTAGTCAATTAAATTTTGTAAATTCCAGGCTTGTCCAGTCGTGTGGGGATCTCCATAGTTTTTGTGGTTTGGGGTGAGATGAAAATTTGCCACATGGATTTCATTGAAATTTTTGGGGCTAGTACTCTAGCTTTTATCCACAATCAAGGGAGAACACGGCGTATCCATTGTTGGACATAGCAACAAACATCCACTTCAACTGCGAAATTATAATTACATGTGTATGTATATATGAAGTTGCATAACTTTAGCAAAAACAATTACACAAGCATATTTAGTATAGATATACATACATGTTATTTGTGTTGTGGGGCTCTGTGGAGTCCCATGGGGATCTTCCACGCAAAATCTCGTGGGGATTAGTGGAGTGCGGATCAAAATTTTGCCCCATGGAAAAGCCTGCAAAATCCAGAAATAAATTTCATAATACTAGTCAAATTTTTCCTGTAGATTCACAAGAAGCAATATTAAAACGAGAAAATATTATTTATTCTTTTTTTGTCTGACAATGTTCTACGCATATGTAGTTGATTTGAAAAACCTTTATCTCCAATATTGTATGCAGTGGACTGCAATACAACGAATAACGCAACACATGTAGTAATTATTCAAAGATCACCAAAAGATCATGTAAAAAATTTGAATTTTAGAAGCTAGAAGTGTGCTAGGAATTTTTTGATATTCAATGTGATCAGTTGTTTTTTATCTTCAGTGTTAAGATTGCTCCAATAATGTAGTTCGAAAGAAGGGGCCTTGAAATTTTCAAGAACAACCTTATTTGAATAAAAGTTTTATTGTTGCATTTTTTTCAAAGTGAAAGTTGTAGTCACGAGTAAAGCGTCATATGAAACAATGGATTCGTTCAGTACTTTAAAAGCATGGATTATGGGGTTACATGGTCCATGATTCTGATGGGTCGCATCATCTGACCCATATCCAGCTCTAACGTGTTGAATTTGATAAATGTTTCAGAATGTTGTAGCACAGATTTATCAATAAAAGTTGTCTGTTTCTCGAAAGTTTTTCGTCACACACAGCAACAGCAATTATGATTCTTTGAGAAAAATTTTGAATATTGCAAATTTCAAATTAATTATCAACATAATAGAGATCTTTCTTTGAACAACATGTTTATTTGTAGTTTGAAAATTTACTATTGTGATATATAAACATTTCCTTTTTAGGTTATTCAAATGGCATCCAGACCTGTGCAGGAGAGAATTCTTGCTAAATTTGGTGGTGCTTGTGTATTAAGAGAAGCAATTAGCAAAGCCGGACCTGTTATCAGTGATAATGGCAATTTCATTATTGACTGGGATTTTCCTGTTGGCTTAGAAAATGGAATTGTTGGTATGAGCACTTATCTCAATATCTTATTTAGAGTTTATACGTTTTTAGTCAACGTGGAATTTAACACGTGTGAAGTGCATTGAACAGATGTACAATTCTCTTATGAGAAGCAAAAATCGGTTACTACAATTTATTTTTCAATTACTTATTTGGATGAAATTTCTCAAAACCACAAACTAAAGGAGTGTTTCATCGAATTTTATAATTATACAGCTCTTCTTTCAAAACAATTAATTTCCAATAAATTTATTAATTTATAAAGTGATGTTATGGTAGCCATTTCGTGGGCCGGATCCTGCCCAGTTACACCAGTGGTTGAAAAGTTTTTTTTCATAAATAGTGTTATGGTTATGATGCAATAAATTTAAATCTATTTTTGTTTTTTTAAGGTTGGTATATAATTCTATGCTTTTGTGTATTGCTATTCATTTTTAATGTATAGCAGGCCTTCATAAATGATAGCATGTTCATTTGTTTAGTCTTGTCGTTCAAGGCCAAAAGTATACTGGTAATTTCACCCAAAGTTTCACTTAAATGCAATCTGACCCTCTGACAGATTTCACCCTGGCATCGCTGAATTAAAAGGTTATTAATTCCAAACTTTTTTGCATCTCTGTGGTCACATGAAGCAATGGGTTTGTAAAAACCTTTGTCAACTTTTTTTATGAAGTTATGAAAGCTTTCGGATTTTTTGGTGTAGCAAGGGAAAAACAGACTATTTTCTTCAATTCTGGTTAAAAACACTCAGGCAAGAACTTGCTTCATTTGCAATTACTTCAGTATAGTTCACACTATGAGCCTCCCTGACAGTTTAGAATTCAATTGTTCATCATATTTTACAGCTTAACCCAAGATCCACCTTGACATTTTTCCTCAACTAAACGAGTTGCGAAAACATCATTAGTATTACAATCATTTCAATTGGGAGAGATCAAATTTTTCAGTGGCTAATTGAAAATGTTGGAATGAATTTCAAATTTCTGCGAATTTCTTTTAATCTTAGCGATGTTCCATTACTAATAGGTGTAATTGATAGCAACGCATTTTGAGTAGTAAACAGCGTTAACTACCAAAATTTCAGAACTTTTGTTCTGCTTTAGTCGATTCTTAGCATTACTTCCATAACACCTTTCTATCTAAGCAATTGTGGAAATCTTTAATAACTCGACGATTTATACATCTCTTTCTTGTACTTATATAATGATGTGAAGTGGCTGATATAGAAATAGTAGCATTTGTGATTCTAAGTTCATTGAGCAGTCTGCTTCAAAGATGCTGAAAACCACTAAAAAGTGTGCAGGATTAAGATTTGCATGAGAAAGCTCATTAGAAGCTAAACTATAACACGTTATACATGAATTAATTGCTAATAATTAGTAGCATCCTAGTATATGATTTCGTGGAAAAGGATAATTGGTCCAATTTTTTGTGATCGTTTGATGTGAATCACAATTCAAATTTTATGTATACTTATGTTAAGTAGGACATTAAAGAAAATTTAGTTACTACTTAGAAATTACACTTTGGTTCTGTTGAGTTTAAAATATAGATGTATGTGATATACAGGGTGGCCCAATAAAGTGAACTGTTTTAATTTGTAAATATTTTTAATGTAAACATATTTTTCGTTCTTTTTCAGAAAAAAAATTTAGGAAAGCCTATTCGAATATTTTTAAATTACTATTGGATTGCATTGCAATGCACAATAGGCCCAAGATTGTTGAGTTTTTCTTTATCATTAATTTTGTGGTTATCGCCCAGCGTGCTTTTTGATGATAATTTTCTAGTGTACGCATCTCTGAGATAAACATAAGAACACTGGTAACCTCAAAGATAACAAAGGCCATAGCGGTCGGCCACTTTCAGCAAGAACTCCAAATAACATTCCAAACCTGTGACTGAATTCCGGAATGTTACAATAAAATCCTACAATGAAAATTTATTCCAGCCATCAAATGAAAGAGGGCAATATTATTGAAAAAGGGATCCTCCAGCAAATGGGACATTACCTCATTGCTAAAGCACTTATTTGAAGCAGCACTTTCTAGAAGACAGATGACTTTTCACTTACAAATCTATTGTGTGTGTGTACTCACCAGGCTACTCTTTCCTGTATTAACATTAAATATGCACGGATTCGATTCATTTTTTTATTTCATTGTACTATACATGTATGGTAAAATAATGGTGTTGTAAAATACTAATTTTTATCTCATTTATTAACAAATTTTTTTGGACCACCCTGTTATTTATATTGTCATGTAAACCTGGTTTTTCAAAATTTTTAATTTTTTTTTAGATTTGATGTGCTTATATAATCTGTATTTATCTTTCCTTTGTTTATATATATATATATATATATATATATATAT
>CABFPE010000155.1:684306-697384 GCA_900660155.1 Hofstenia miamia | reverse complement strand
GGCGAGCCGAGCCGAGCCGAACTGAACTTACTCAAAATTAAAACGATGAGAGCCGAGCTTAGAAATTTGGGGGGGTTTGAACGCGTGCCTACTACAATTTTGAAAATTCGTCAGTGTCATTGCACAGATAAAGATCACCCGGGCCCCAATGAAAAAATCCTGGATATGCCACTGAATCCAATTGATTACCTCTAATGATATGATATGATTCAAGATCAAACTGCAAACACGCAATATTCTCATTTAAATGACCTCATTTAGTTTATTAGATTAAGATGTTCATATACATATTGAAACAGCATCGTTTCAAAAATTGATAATACCATAAAGAATATTAATGTTAGTTGTTCTGTGAAGAAAATTAAGCAATAAGCAACAATAGCTCTATACGATTAAAATATTATTTGGAACCCTGCCCTCAAAGTTTGTAGTTACAGACTTGAGCCTATATAAACAATTAGGGCCCTGTCTGTGCTGTGCGTTTGTGTAATATCAACAATAAATGATGAGCGTCTATTTACTTGCGTGTTCTTTGACGTACATCAAATGCGCATTCGTCAAAGCATGAGTCAAAAGTACGGAGATATTTCAGACGAGCTGCATTTGACGAATGATAAATCGCGCTGTGGTTTATTCGATAATTGCTCTTAGGAGTAAAATACTATTAAGTCTGTTCTGTTTAGTGCCTTTCTAAAGCAAAGCGATGGATATTTATTGGAATCATGCGGCCACCTCATTATTAATAAATATGGTTGAAAAGGAAGAAATGATTTGGGATATGGAACACCCTGATTACAGAAATAAGTATGTTCGAGTTGACAGAATGAAAAAAATTGCAGTTCAACTGCAAAAACCAGGTAGGCATTTTACCATTCTAAATTAGATAATTTCATCCTTAATGTTTAAAAATATCAACTGCTTATCGCACATTTGAAATATGTATGTCTGATGGGGAATTCAGCGAGTAGTGCATTGTAAAGTAACAGTTGTAGAATGAAATGGCTACGCGCTGAGACTGGGGAATGATATTCGCAATTTCTATGACTAAGCGCAAATGTGATGTTTGTCAAAACTTCTCTGTTCATTTTTGACAACAGTGTTAATTATTTACAGCTACACACGTGCCCTCAGAATTTTGATTTGATCTGTTCAATTTATTGAGTTGACAGAGGACTACATAAATGCAGACTTTATTGACATAAGCAATGAAACGTTGTGCATGCCTAGCACTCAACGTACTATTTGTATTTAAATATCTGCCTAGTTATTTTCATATATGCTACAGGGCGAAACTGAGGTACAAATCATGGTTGATGAATTTAGAAAAGAGTTCTACGAAAATATGAATGGATATTCATTACACAATTAAGTCATTTTTATAAATGCGTAATAAGATAAAATGTTCCGTGAAACACACCCTCTGAATGACCGAGAGCTTCTCAAATTTTTACGTTTAATACTTACCAATTTTCGTTAAACTAAACGAGCATATCAAATAACGAAATCTGCAAATTTTCATTTAAAACATCAAAATTCAGAGGTTTGTTAAGTTCATTTTTAAAGCTTGTTTTCTTAATTGTGTAAAAATACCTTTAGGTCTAACTTCAAATTGATAAAACTTTGTCATTTCTAGTTATATGTTCCTAGTTTACGAAATGTGGTTGAATCCATTTAAGCAATTGACTAGGGTAGATCAGTCGGTAGATTTTCGCTCAAGCTCAGGTTTTCCCCTGCATTACAAAGTGGAGTAATGAGCATTGAATTTGCGTTATTTAAAATGCACCAATGGTTTCATGCGGAATAGAGAGTCCTTTTATTAATGGAGGAAACGTTGTTCCTCAAAAAGACGGAATCTGACTTTGAACATTTGAAACATGTTCTTGTCATTCAATGGACCAAGAAATAGAACTTTGTTCCAATTAGGTTTAATTAGAGAGAGTTTTAGTACAGTAGTAGGTTATTTTTTATGCAAATATTTCTGGTTCTAGTACTTTTGCATTAAATCTCTGAGGCATAGAGAAACCCAACATTATTTTGTTCATTACCTAAGGGTATTGTGGTGGGACGTGTGACAGATTTGAACTGTCGGTTTAGCATGTCTAAGTAACTACGGATGCAAATGCAAATAGACAGTCCAACAACAGAGTGATCAAAAAATATATTACATTCAAACTATTTCGCATGTGATGGAAGTTTCTATTTAACCTTAAACAGCTTAGCATCCGTTTTAAAGGACAAACCGTTTTTCCACATTTACAAAGAATTTTCTCCAAGCCTATTTCCAAATTTGAGAATCTTGGGGAACATACATTAATGCAATGTTGAAAATTTCTAATAAAGCTTATTGCTGTGGAAGAGATTAATGAATAAATTAACAAGTTTTCTTAGAAATTTTCGAATTTTTGAAAAAGATTGAAATTTTCTCCATACCTGGTGTTAATGTATTTAGAAGGTTTTGGGGCAAGGTGCAAGGATATTCCAAACCCATTAAGGCGTGCGGTGAACAAAGTCAGAGGTGACGGGGCTGAAGGCACGCCTCGATAGGACCAGGCCAACGCGCGGATTTAGAGCGAAAAAGAAAGAGGAGACTCTCCTCTATCATGTGGTGCTTTCAGATTGAGCCATAAGCGCTTAAAATTATTTTATAGGGTCATGAAAATTTTTTAAAAGTCACCAGGCTGTTTAGGGTTAAGAATAGTGAGTTTCAAATTTAGAATGAATGCACATATTGAGTATTCATATCAGGAAACAACATTCCAAATACTAAGTAAAAATGTTAATACATGTTTTAGCAATAATTTTTTTTATAATTTGGTTCTAGAAAGACCCTATATGCGATTAGCGGAGTTGTAAACGGGTAAAAAATATTGGACTCGCCTCGACCCATATTAAATTATTAACATTCTCACCTGACCCAATTAAAAATAACATTCCGATGCAACCTACCAAGCACTGAAAAAAGATGTAAACAATTACATTTCATTAAATGTTCCATTGATTTTCAGAAGCATATATTTCTCAACAGTTTAGAAGTACACTCATTTTTAAAGTCTATAATCAACAACGTTTTTATTGTTTCCTTTTTTCAAAGAAGTTTAACACGACAAACCAGGGCCATGGTTAGAGAAGGCTCGAGCCCGCTATTTGACATAGGAGTAGTCAATATTCAACAAACTATAATGTTTTAACATGCTAAAAATCAATGATTTTTCCTTAATATATATTTGCTGTTGCTAAATGAAACCTCAACATGACATATTCGTGGCTACAGCCCTGTAACAAACAGAAGTTCAACCTAAACACCAAAACTATCTAAATGTTCAAAATATTTTTTTAAATCTGAAAAACTAACACAATTGAAATTTTTTCTCTGTCAGGTGTCATGATCGCTGACTTTGCGCAGGGAAGCGATCCTTAATAGGGTTTGAGCAATCTAGCTGTAGAAAGAAATGTTTGGGATTAGAAAATCATGATTATCTGAACCTTACTTATAGGGAATAATTTTAAAATATCTCAGAGACTGAAATTTTGTGCAAATTTTCTCAATTTCATAGGTGCACACTCGCCAATAACTTACAAATTTGGACGAGTGCTTGAAAATTTGGGAAAAATGTTTTGTCCTTTTAAAAATCCCAAAAGCTATTTAAGGATAGTCACTGAGTGAAATTCTTGAGAAATGCTCAAACTTTGTCAAATTTTCAGTCACGAACATCTTTTTTCTTTTTAATCTAGCACAATGTTCATATTTAACATATTTTTTCAAAATAGTTTGCTGTTCAAGCTACTAGTAATCAGTTTAAAATTCCATTTAATAATATATAAAATATGCTCTCAAAAATCCAAACAAGAATAGGTTTACTTCTGTACGCAATCATGTTTCATAAAAAACGATTCTTGCAAAACAGTGGTTTTTAGTGTTTTTTGACCTAATGATTATTCAATTTTGACTTTAGGATAAAACCGGGTCTAAGAGGAAATCAATTATATTTATCACATCACCATTTATCAGCACAGTGGTATTTCTCCAAGTTTCAGACAGAAAGTTGCGATCTTTGCTCAACATTTACTTCAGAAGAGAGACGCTTCTCTTTCATCTGAATATTTCATAGCGGTGCACGATTGTAATTTTGCAAATATAGCTAGACTGATGTCTGGAATAGTATAATTGACTATATTCAGCAAATAGTTTTGCTCGATTCTTCTTTGGATATAATCCCGAAGTGCATATCATCTTTGAAGTCAAGACACTGCAAGTCGTTGTATGCTTGGATCATAGAATATTTTCGGGATTCTACTTTGTCAATTAACTCCAAAAGACCAATATAACACCGGGTAATCTCCAGTGTTGGAACCGTGCTTCAATTTTTCCCACAAACACAGCACCAAAGGACGCAGTTGGGCACGAGCACGGCACGGCACGGCAAGAAATATAAAATTTTTTCAAGCAATTTCTAAGAACTCTTTGTATACATTTGACTTTATTTCAGAAATTGCCAATTTCGAATTATGTTTAAAAAGTCTGAATTTTTTACTATATTTTATCCTTATTGACCTTATTGATTTTTGGGTTGCTCTAATAATAAATTATATGTAATTGAGATTACATACCTAGAGTTGATAAATAAGCAGGCTTGTCGTTGTGTGAGTTTTTTCACACACAACAATAATAAATTACATAAAGCTTGCAATTTGGGTTATCTGGTGAACATTAATATTCAACATCTCTACATATGCATAATTATTTTTGTAATGTCTCTATAGTTTCCATGAAGCTAGGATTATCTATGACCTTGCGTAATTCGCTAAAACATGAAACAATTTATGACACCACTCTCATTTAGTAAAACTATGATCTAAACCCAAATATAATCGAGAATATATACGAACATTTTATCAAATAAATTTGAATGAAAACAATTAGCAAGGATTCGAATAAAAAGCCTCATCATCCTCCTCATCGGCATCAACAAAATTTCTATTTTATTCTTACAATTATAGAGAAGTACAAATACTACTGCGTAAAACACAAGTGAGATGAGGAGACTAAACAATTTTAAAACTCTGAAATATAAGTAGACCTCGGTTGAAGCCGATTCCTTGCAACCCCACTAGAGGATTGACAAAGAATGAGACCTACTCTCAACCCAAGTTCGTTAAAAAATTAATATTAAATCTACACGTTGTATAAACCAAAGTTAGTCTGAAAATAGAAGTCCGCACATTTAGTTTAATTTAGCTAATACCAGACCAGCTCAAACTCAACACTCCTAAGCCCATCTAAGCCCATCTCAACTTGTGGGTACCTAGCAGCTCCTACATCTCCGCCAATGCTATATTGATGAAAAGATATTAATCATTAACATCATAGTGTAACCACATGGTTTCATTTTTCTTCATCACATTTTCAAACACTTTTCAAGAAGACAAATTGCGAAATGCGTGATACATTTACACAAAAATATGCTCTTTTGTTCTGATAAATAGCAAATTCTCCCTATACCTAGTGCTTAGGCGATAAAGCTGTCTAAAGTTCATGAGAGAAGCAATGTGTTTTCTGTACATAGGCCACCAAAATTCATTCAAGCGCGCTGTGCGCTTCAGGTCTGAATTTACGAAAAGAGCACCTCAATGGTTTGCGGCTTGGGACACCTTTATAACGGCAATGAAAGAAAATCCCATTCCCGCAGAACCCTTCTAGGGTCTAGCTTTAGTGTTTTGCGGGCATGTCCGTGCCCGCCGTGCAGAAGGGAGGGCGGACACCGGGCAATACTTTGACCGGGCGGGTGGGCGGGCATCGGGCGCTGAAATAACCGGGCATATGTTATGCCCGCTCAAATAATGTCTGGTATAATCATAAGATAATATTCTGTAATTATGTAAGTTTTTTCTGCTTTTAAAAAGAAATTTTATAATTTACCGCGAAATTTATGCTTTTACCGCAAAAATATTTAAATTTTGTTGTACATTTGCTGTACTAAAATTTAATTTCGTAGTATTTTACGTTTTTCTCAATAGATGGTGGGGTACCAGTCCGCCCGTTCCTGGGCGGGCGGGCACCGGTCATTGGAAGACAAACAGGCGCAGGGCGAACACGTGCAACGTTAAATCTAAAAAATGCAAAACACTAATCTGGCTTCTCAAAAAAATAGTTATTGGATAATTACGCTGAGCTACAAAAAACATAATTTTTCGATTTTATATTTGAAAATTTTCGTAATACCAAAAACTTTCAACAATAAAATTATATCAATTTAGTAATTTGTCAGATTTTTGTAGGCCTTAAAATTTCATTTTTAGTGGGCTGGTCCTAGGAATGAAGACAGTGGACTGGCCTGGACATGGTTAACAAAGCGAAGGACCATTTACACGTCGGCCTGTATTATATATATATATATATATATATATATATATATATATGTATGTATGTATGTATATATATATATATATTTATATATATACATGTATATATGCTAAAAATGTAATGTTAAATATTATGATGTACTATTCTAGGTATGAGTAAAATAAATAACACACACGGATTATAATTTTTTCATTTATTGTTTGGCGGAATAGCGTACAAATTAAAAATTATAACTATAAGAAAATTCAGGAAAAAACACATCTATCTAAAAAGTGCATCTCTTGACAAATGCTGTCTATCTGCATAGCTATTGCGAAATAAAACAGTGATTAAAAATACTGAAATTGACTACGTACTATTGTCCCATCTTCTGAAATACTAAACACAACAATAAAGTTTTACTATATAAAAAAGAAAAAAATTAAAATTGAAATGGAAAAAGTGAATGCAAGAGCCTACCGCGTTTTTCAAAAAATTTACAATTCTATCGAAGGAGTAATTGTATAAAGCTTAATATGTCATGTCACTAGCAGAAAGGAATTCAGGATTTATTTTGGTGTGGGTCCAATTGCCAGATGTCTTTAGAAAAGTATGACTAATTCTTAAATTTTTGAAATTGATGGGATATAATAAGCAATGCCTATTAGGCATGTGCAAGAAAGCATTCAACTTTTGCGTGCTACAATAGGAAAGTTGAAAGTACACGCTTGGTCACCACATTTGTTGTTTCAATAACGAAGAGCGCGACCGCACCAAGACAGATTCGCTCCTGATGTGCTATGTAGACTACTTTTTAAAAGATTGGAATTTGCCGCATTCTTGCAAGATGTTTAAATGGCAGCAACTTTACCAATGCCTGTGAATTTTAGGGAATAATAAATGGCATAACAATCTGTAATTATTTCCTCAAGAATTTCTTAAGCGTAAATTTGTAAAGATATTCGAATTCTAAAACCACCAAAGGATAGAAGTATATATCACTTAGAACAAAAATTGAGGCTATGCTTCCAAGTTCCAGGTTAATCTACGTAAACATGAGATTTTTATAATAAGCACAAACAAACTCTTGCTAGTAAAGACGCTTGTAGCTTTTGTTTAATTTATTCTTTTCTTTAATTTAGAGGAAGCTGTGAAAAAGAAATGGACAAATCTTAGAAGTTATTACCAAAGAGAACTAGGCAAGGTTGCCAAAACGTCCGACTTAGGGCCCTTGCAGTGCTATATTTCGAAGTGGGAGCATTTCAACAGCATGACGTTCTTAAACAAATGCATAAATTCCACTAAAGATCAGGATTTTGTTTCAATTGTGGTATGTTTTGCACAAATATCTGCAATAATGTATATTTTCTGTAAACTATCAAGATAAGTGGGAATTTTTAACAAAATTTCAAAATTCAATCCTTGATTATATTTTTAACTTGTTGACTTTGTAAAGGAGTGTGTTAATGTACTATTTCTAAGAAATTCGTTTTTAATATGGATAGCTTTATATTTGAAATAGCTACAAATAACATGTAATTTACTAGCGTAAGCGATAGGGTTTATCACAATGTGTGATTCGTTTATAAATATTCTAAAAAAAGAGACTGCAAAGAGTCTCAAACAAAACGCATTGTACTTTAAACAATTTATTGAACTGCTAAATGCAATACACATCTATGTACATATATATATATATATATATATATATATATATATATATATATATATATATGCAGATGGTTTGATTTTGAAGAAAAAATATGGAATTAAATTATATTCACAAATATCTTATTTACTCTAATATTTCCTCTTCCCTTTATTCCCGCGTCCCTAGTACAGCTTGGGGCCAGCCGGTTGAGACGACGCCGCTGGAAAATTTTGACGGCTGAGCCGATTAATAACTAAAACTATATCAAAACAAACGAAAAGTGTCATAAAAAGGAAATCGAATTTAATGTCTTTGATGTGGTAGAGAAGTTTACCATTGATTTTAGTTGTCTTATTAATCAGATTGCCTGTGAGAGCATTATGAACTTTTTTGCAGATAGATAGTTTCACAATACTGCTTGCATCATATACGTTTTTTTCAGGGCTATATGCCTTATGGAGTTTCTATTTGGAAAATTATACAGTCTAATCAAGATCTATAGATGACGCTCAGCCGGCTGCGCCGCCGCCGACCTTATCGGGTCTGCGCCGCCAATAGTAGTCGGCTGACGGCGGCGCCCACCTCCAGTCCCTAGTTGAACGAATAATCCCGCTTCTCAAGTCATTTTGCATGCGAGATTGTTGTATGGCCTACTTTAAATAAATTTATTTTATCTGGCATACATTTTCAAATCCTTTCGACTATCGAATACCGTGTACGTGTACCGCCTTGAAATGAAAGCATTGCATTGTTAGAAATTCTCAATGGGCGCGCATCATTTTTGCTAATCACTCGTGTTTATTTAGAAAGTAGATATGAGTCATTGGTAGCACAGTTTAATGCTGTGAAGCAAGAATTCTTTTGGTTATTCTATCTTCGTAAATCTTGAATGTTTTTTATAAAAGTCATCGTGTAAACAATAATTCGTGAAGAAAAATGCATGAAGGTTCGACAGAACACTTGAAAATTAAACATAAAAAGTATAGTTTGAAATTTAAGCAACAAGTTGTGACGTATGCGAAGCAAAATTCTGTGAGCAGTACTTCTACAAAATTTGGTATTCACCGCAAGTCAGTTCAAGAATGGAAAAAACAGGAAGCACGACTTATGCATATCCATAATCCCAAGAAACGTTTTCGTCTTCAATGTGTATGTTTTTTGCTTTGATTTGTCACAGTCAATTTCAAGAGTTTTTTTAACAATTTACTTAATCTGGTCTTCTTACAAGGCTTTGAAAAAAATATTTGAGGTTGAAACGCTAATCCCACAACGGGAATATTAGAGTAAATAAGGTACTACATCAAACACTATTTACAACGTTGATCCTCATACAGACGGGGAGGAACTTGCAGAGGTCTTCAATGTATGAGTCGCTGCAAATTTGTTGTCTTTATACAAAATCATTTAATTCTCTATGACATTACACTCAGGGCTTTGGGCTTGTCATTCTAAAAAGAGAGTTAGTACAAACCAGAGTTGGAAAAGGCTCATAACCTCAAGACTAGAGACCACATTTTGGTCGTAAAAAATTCTGCAAAGTTGCGAAAAAGATTCGTAAAAATTTAAATGTTCAAAAATATGCTTGGCAAAATCAGAGTTTAGCAAAAATATTTACTGATCCTTATTGGCAAACCAACAAAATAATTGATGTTGTTTTAAGTTTTCAACAGTCAAATTCGTTCATTTGGATGACAATACACCATTAAAGACACAAAATACTCGTTCAATATTCAATGAAACGAACGGTGTAACACTTACCTTGCCAGCATTGACTTATACAAATTTTTCGAATACTTTCATTATCCAGGTTATTTGATAAAACGTTTGTTAACTTGTTCTCGTAAGACTCGAAATCCAATTCTTTTTTAGAGGCAATCAATTAAGTTTCACACTTTCTGCGGAAATTATATATAGTTTGCTGCTGATAAAATCAAATTAATTGTTTAGTTGACTATATTTTTCATATATTCGACACAGAACAGTTGACAAAAAAATCTTGTTACCTAATTCGAAAAAAGACCAACCTTAACAACTACCGTCAGAGCTCTTAAAAACGTATTTTGATGTGGCTTTGTCTTAGGCAGTGCAGTGACTAGCATAGTTGGAATCGGGTACAGAATTTGGAACCGAAACCGAACCGATTTTTTAAACACCCGAAACCTAATGTACCCGAAATTTGCCAAATGCACAACATCTTTCCCGAATCCTACCCGAAATTCCGAACGGCAAAGTGACCTTCAAAATTTCAAACGAATGATAATGTATTGTTCTCCACTTAGACTTTTAACGCACTCCTTATAATATTAAATCCCACCAATAATTACATAAATAATTGTTGAATTTAGGCCTTCTTAGTGCACTTTGAAGTAGCTGCCGTTTTCCCGGAACATGTGGGCTTACCCGAAACCGTACCAGATTTTTCTAGGATTTTGAATCTAAAATCGAATCGAACTAAACCGATTCCAACTATGGTGACGACGTCAATCTGAACTGAAAAATTGAAACAAGGCAAAACACAGTCAACACGATTTAATGGCTGGATTGGCTGTCCGTTTTGTTTGAATGAAACCTGGATTGACTCGATTTTTTGCGTCATTTTACAACTCAGTAAATAACGTAACTAAAGTTGCGTATTGGAAAAAATTGGCCAAAGTTGCGGTATTTGTTGCGTATTTATAAGACAACAAAATCCGGTCTCTGTTCAAGGCCGGACTTGTCTTTTGCCGGCAACAGCTAATCAAGGGTGGACGCCGGTAGCTATTTTCGCACCCACAGCGTCTGTACTCACACCCGCAGTGAACAAAATCATACCGGCACATAACTTGTAAAAAAGTTATTTTCTCCAAAGCAAAGCAGAGTTGTAGTCGTACCCTTTAAGCCATAACTCAAGTCCAACCCGGTCCATTACAATTGGTAAAATTCAGGCCAGGGCCCGTCATAATCAAAATCATTATAGGATTTTTGTAAATAAATGAAATTGATTGGCACTTGCTATTACTAAGGCAATTTGTGAGATAATATCAATTCTTCTAGTTGTGGATTTACTTTTTGATGCTAATCAATTCAATATATTCGTTGACATAATATTGTAATGTAAGAGAAAGAGTGTATATTTAGTACTACAATTTTGAACAATTCTAAGCCCATTATGCAAAATTTTCCGACCCAGGCCTGCTTCATTCTTAGTTTTACGGCTCAAGCTCAGTCCTTTCAAAGCCTGGCCCGGTTACAATTCTGAAGCAAAGTATATCATACTACAAAATAGATCACCGTACAGTATGAATACTATCATGGTTGACTACAACATAGTTAACTTTATATCTGTGCGTGACGTAGCATATATAGTAGAGTGGCTTGTTAAAATTTTTTTTTCGAATTTTAATTTGTCTCGTGTGGATTTCGATAATAAAGGGTTAAAAAATTATTGATGCAAAATTTCATCCAAGTTAAGTGCAATATTGTTAAGCGAAAATGACTTTGAAATTTTGGTGAAAAACCAAAAAATACAAAAATTAGAAAGTGTGTGTTTGATTAAATTAGCTACAATAAAGGTAATATAAGTATGAAAGTAGAAATTTTGAGATTGATAACCGTTTTCTAGTGTTACTATCTTTATCTCAATCAGACAGTTTCTTGATTTTAGATAAACACTTTATGTGAACTCGCTGCCGAATTTTAAAGTAGTTTATAATTAATTGTTGATGCAAATAGTCTATCAAGTGTCCATCATCAAAGTTGCAGCTACTGCAAAAAAGATGGGTGAGTCCGGAATCTGTAGTGATGAAATTTGCCTGTTAATTGGGTGAGCAAAACATATAACTTCTAAATTTAGGAATACTTGGCACTGGTTTCTCTTTGTTGCTTCAGTCAAAAAATCTACTAGAGAACAAATTTGATAATCTTGGTTATTATCGTTACTATTATTGTTATTTCATTTCTTCTAACAACTTCACGCTGGTATCCCTCTCAGGTCGGGAAATCACCAGTTCCCAGGGAGTCTGATAACTTTCCTCAGGACTCTAGCTGTTCCTAACAGTGCTGCCTTCTGTGCTACTACCCCTCCCCACTTTGGTACTCACAACTCCTCCAAGTATCTCATGCTTCTTACTCGCTGCCCCTAGTGCTCCTACTACTACCGGGACTACTTCAACCTTCTTTAACTTCCACAGTCTTTCTATTTCCTCTGCCNGTACTTGTTTATCTTCTCTTTCTCCTTGCTTTCTACATTCCTGTCCTTTGGTACTGCTATGTCTATTACTGTTCCTAATCTTTTCTCTTTGTCTACAACTACTATGTCTGGTCTCCGTGCTTCTATTATCTTGCTCGTCTGGATGTTGAAGTCCCACATTATCTTAACCGTATCATTCTCTATGACTCCCTGTGGCTTGTGCTCATACCACTTGTCTCCTGCTTCTAACCTATGCTGCCTGCTCAAGCTCCAATGTACCATTCGTCCCACCTTGTCATGCCTGAACTTATACTCATTCTGTGCCAACTTCTCACACCCTGCTATCAGATGATCTACTGTCTCCGCCTCTTTCTTACATAGCCTACACTTATCACTTACTTCTACTCTTCTGTCTATATGCTTCTTCACCCAGTTTGTTCTTATTGCTTGCTCCTGTGCTGCCATTATCAGTGCTTTTGTTTCTCTCTTCAGTCCTGCCTTCTTTAACCAGTTATTGCTCTCTTCTCTGTCACACTTTTCTGTGTTCCTCCAGTATTCTCCATGCATTGCTTTCTGCCTATACCTTGTTTGTCTCTCTGATTCCATCGTACTCTGGTATACCTTCTTTCCTTCACTCTCAGTTTTTATCTTCTTTAAGTCCTTAGTGACCTCTAGTAGGGATCCTCTAGGTTGCTCTTCTACATATTCCTTTAGCCCTAGTGCTTCTGCTTCTACAGTTTCCTCCACACTTAGCAGCCCTTTCCCTCCCTTATGCCTTGCCATGTACAGCCTATCTACATCTCCATTTAGGTTGAATGCTCTCTCTGCTGCTAGTATCTTCCTTGTCTCCGTGTCTAATTCCCTCAGCTCATTCTTGTTCCACCTAACTATTCCTGCTGAATATCTCAACACTGGTATC
>CABFPE010000155.1:668506-683008 GCA_900660155.1 Hofstenia miamia | reverse complement strand
ATAAATTTGATAATGAACTTCCTTATAAATCGACAACAACGAGTTATACTTAATGGAACAAAATCAAAATATATTACAACTAACCGTGGGGTACCTCAGGGCACAGTTCTTGGCCCCATCCTATTCTCACTCTACGTAAATGATATAACGAAACAGATAATAAACAGTAATATTTATCAATATGCGGACGATACCTGTCTCATAAGTTCTAATGTAAATGCCTTTAATGCTACAAAAATTCTCCAAAATGACATCGAACATTTGACAAAGTATTTCTCAAATAATCAATTGAAACTAAATAATGAAAAAACACAATTTATAATTTTCTCGCCTAAAACATTTAAAAATCTCACAAAAAACATTGAACTAAATATAAATCAAGTACCAATAAAGCAAAGTGAATCAATAAATTATTTAGGTGTTGAGATTGACAATGATTTAAATTTCGAGCAATTTTTAATGACTAAAATTAAAAAAATTGCTTCTGGAGTTAGGTATCTTTACCATCTGCGAAATGTTTCAAATATATATCACAAACAAATAATAAATTCTTTTTGTTTACTTCATTTTCAATATTGCTCATTTCTCTTTACAAACATGAATTCAAAATATCGCATACTTCAATTGGTCTCTTAAAACACTTAACTTTGCGCAAAAACATGACAATTCATCCGTCTATCGAATTCAATATAAAATATTAGCTACTTATTACAGAATTCAAATGCATATGGTATCAATATTATTTAAGTGTAAATCTGGTACACCTTCTCTTTTAAAACAATATATTAAGTTAAATGAATGTTCTTAAAATGTTTTATGCTTAGATAAACATTCAAATAGTTTTCCCCACATAGCAACTAAAATTTGGAATAACTTAGACCATGAAATTAAAATGGAAATTAACTACAAAAAATTTAGAAAAAAGTGCGAACATTCCTCTTTCACAGTCAATGCATACTTAATAACAATAATACACGACACTCCTTCGAAAATTTGGTATGATCCTAGATAATGTACACACACACACAAATCCCCAACAAACACACACCACACAATTATATATGTATATGTTACTATTATTTTGTTAATAGTTTTTAGTTTAGTCTTGTACCAAAGATTTTTTGCAATAAATTGCTTTTGATTATTATTATTATTATTATTAAATTGGAAAATTATTTCGTGATTTAATACGTTTAATTTTAGAAAGAAGAAAATCTTTCTTCAGAAGACGAATCATCCAACAAAGATGCAAACTACTTGATCAGTACGATTCTTTTAAAACTTTTGAGCACAAACATTTGACAAATGCCTTATTTTAGCAACCATGTACTCGAAATCAAAATCCATTTTTCACGTCAACAGTTATATTGATATCATTATTTTCATCTTAAACTCAAAAATAAACATGCGTGGAAAACCAAAAAATTTCAAAAGTTGTTAAATATAGTATTTTCTATCAATCCTATAGTTTTTTGCTATATTGTATTCATTAGTAGTGTAAAAGTATTACATTTTGTTATTATTTTAGCATGCAAAATATGCAAGTGTTTATAAATAACAAAATCGTTATATTTTTGGATTTAGATCAACCTGGACAAAGATCCTTTGAAAATGTTGAGGTAAATCCTGAGCCTATTAATCGATTTAGAGAAAACATTCCTCTGCCATTTGAGAATGGGTCCTCAATTAATGAACCCATTTCTTCGCTAAGTGACAAACCGCATAGACAATTCGATAATGTAGAGACAACTACTGCAGAAATACTTCCTCCGAACAGAGAAAACCTCAAAAGATCATTTGAAAATGCACCTCCTAATGAATTCATTCCACCTGTCCGAGAGAAGATGCCCAAAATATTTGAAAAACCTAATATTTCCAATGAAATTCCAGCTTCGTCTAGTGCAAAAGATGATGAATTTACTGCGTTTGGAAACATGGTAGCAACCGAACTTCGTAAAGTGCCTCCTCGCCTCATAAATGACAAGAAAATGAGGATCGCTGCTATTCTTTTTGAACCTCTATAATTTTCCACACAAAGCTAATATTTCCAGTCAGTAATTTCATCTTGTGCAATATTTTGTGTGAACGTTTTTTATTGATGCTATTTTTATTGTAAGGATTGGAATTGAATTGAGTTTTATACTTAGAACAATAATATAATTCAGGAAGTAATTAGAATTGTATATGTTTGTAAAGCGAAAAAGCTTTTTATTTTTATGAATAATGAAGTAGTTTTGTTTTTCAAACTAGCTAAGGAAATATAAGAAGTGGCCTGAGTTTTCCGCATCCGCATTAGTATTTTACCTGTAAAAAACATGACTACAAATTACAAACCGTGCAATGAAATAATAGTATTGCATTGTTTAAAAATTTCTAAGATTGAAATTATATAGTTTAAGCTATGCTAACATATGTAAGATGTATATGTAAAGTATTTATTGAGGTAGCTATACTCCTGCTGAATTGTTGAAGTCGCCTACGATTTAGATTTAAATTTAAGAATGGGTTGTTATGTGAAAAAGTTGGGAACTACTAGTATATCACATCATGATTACTACAATAGAAATATGTTTGTTAATTTTCAAATATACTAACTTTATACAAGTACATACATTAAAAAAGTAATAATTCTATCTTAATACCGAAGAAATAATGTAGCAACTAAAAATGGCACACATGTTGTAACTGATAGTCAATTATATATTTAACGAATGCATAATAAATAATTGCTCCCTGGATTATTTAAAACTTGCTCATGTCAGCCCCATTTTTCAGAAAAACGATCCTTCACTTGCAAAGAATTTTTAATCACATCTGCAATAAGCATAGTATACGAGAGATTATAGCACAATCAAATAAAGGAACACCTAAATAGATACAACCTTTTGTCACATGAAGAAGAAATCTTTATTCAGAAATTTCTTTGACAATGTATAATTATACTGAAAGCAACTCTGAAAGCATCAATAAGCTGTAACAATATTTTATCATAGAGGTTGATGTTGTTTACGATCTTATACAATGTTGTTAATACATTTATCTAAATTAGGCATTGAGGATTTAAGAAATTTTTATTGAAGTTTTTGTAATTAATATTATTAATATTAGAATAGTTGTTCGTGACTATCTACCGAAAAATTTTTGCAATAGCTGAAGCCCCTTCTAAAAGCTAAAGAAAATTGGTGATTATCACTGGACGGAAATATATTCGTAGCGGTTGCTTGCTTAGATCTTTCTAAAGCCTGTGACTCTATCAATCATAGTATACTAATAAAACAGTATCCTGCTTGCCAATGGCGTAACAATAACATGGAATTACGGGAGACACCAGGGGCGAAAATATCTGAGGTGGGGGCAAATTTGAAATTTAATATATATATATATATATATATATATTATATTATATAATATATATATATATATTATATATATATATATATATATATATATATATATCATTGGTTTACAAAATAACTCAAAGATTTCGCTACAGTAAACGAGTAAATGTATACTTAGTTTCAATAAGAAAAATGTATTTTTATCTAGACCAACTAAATTGAAATTTATAATATTTGATTTTAATGATTTAATCTCCATGATCAAACGAACAGGTTAATTAACAACAATGCGGTTACTAAATTTGAACTTGTTGATTGAAATATGTGAATGTATTTTTTGAAGTGAAACGCATTGTATAATCTATCATTGAATTTTAGTGAATCGTAAGTCACTTAGGTTTTCGCATCTGAAGTCAACGGAACTGTGCAAATAATTTCCGACCATGGTGTTTTTCTAGCAAATTCTTCTCAAATATAATTTTGAATGTTATACAAAGAATTCAATTTGCATTATAATTATCGTGCGCTTCCACAGATGGACTTAGACGTAGGCACACGAAATTTTGGACAACGTTAAAACACGAATTATTACACAACAGTGTTTGCAAATGAGCTCAAACCAATAAATTTAATGGAATTTATAAGAAATTTACTGAAAAATACATCTTAATTTAAAGTTTTTCAATTTCAGTGAGTAGATGTAGATTTCATCATAAGTTTTTAACATACGCACCTTTATTCTAGCAAAACTATTTTTTGCCGAGGATCATTAAACAGGCCGTAATTTAAACGGCTTATAGCAAATACATGAGATGGCTGAATTATTCCATGAGGAGGTAGTTGGTCAACAACGCAAGAAATGGGTTATATATGTCAGTAGCAACTTTTTTTTTGTACGGAACAAAAGCGTTCGAAAAATGAACATTTTGAGTCAATCACTATTCCTAAATATTTAAAAGTATCAATTGCAGAAATAGTTGAATTTTTGAATGTCACACTTTTGTTTTGTATGAAACTTATTGCTAGAGTAGGGAGTTGATGAGGCGTGAAAAGTGTCCGGGTCGCTTCAGCATCAAAACAATATCACGTCCATTGAAGGCTTGGAAGAAGTTAGATGATTACTTCCTCACGCTACAGCAGTGTCTTTTGGAGGCCATGAAAAATGAAGGCAGTAACGATTATAAACTCCCTCATATGCAAACAACCAAAACGAGAAGAAATGGGACACTTCCTGTAAGCATAGAAAAGAGTGGTATGTACCAGTTACATCCGAACAAAGTGAGTAAGTAAAGATTTTGTCTTCTAATTATAAAATGCTTCCTTTGTGAGCAGGCTACATTAGTCATGATTGATAAATCATCAATATTCCTGATATATTTTACTCATAAATATGCTTGCTAACATTGCTGAATATTTTTTGGAAAAAGTAGCAATTCCCATTCTTCAATTTAGCGGAATAAAGTATATAAATTAAGCTGAATGAATCAGAACATCTATTTATAATATTGTCATATATTAAGCATTAAGTGCACAGTGGCTTAGAAATTCTCATTGGAGATGGAAACAAATTGTATTGTTTAAATAATACTAACGAAAATTATGCATCCTTATTTTAGTTCAAGATACATTAGTTTCTCATTCCGATTGTAGAGCCTGCCGACGAAAAATCAAATTCAAGATCCGAATAGCTTTATAGTCTATTTTAATTCTACATTTATATGCAAATTCACCTAGTGCTAAAAATGTACCAATAAACACTATTTTTTCACCGTTCAACTAAACCCTTAAGTATGCTCAAATACTATCAAATAAGCAACTTCGTATTGTAAAACAACTACGTTGCACACTGTACAATAATATAATAAAGCTTCTCAATTCTAACTTATTTTTGCTCCATGGTGTATCACTTTAAACAAGTTGCACCCATTTCAGCTCGACTACCATGAAGTGCAAAAGCGAAAAGAGTTGAAAAGTTTATGGGTAGAAATATTCAAACCTCTAAAGGTTTATCATATAAATACAACTCTGAACAACTCTTATTGCCAAAATGAATATTTGATTAAATTTCAAATTTTGAAATGGAACGAAGAATGATTGCATGGAAAAGGACATTGTTTTTCTAAACACTGATCAGAAAAATTTTGAAGGGCATGCAGTATTTTTTTATATTTAGAAAGGACAAATCCAACCTTTCATTTTAATAAGACAAAAGGAGAGGGTGTCATGTTTTTAATACCTAAAGTACTCAAACCTAAACTTAGGACAGGCTTAGCAAAAGATTCAACTTATGAAAGTCTTGTGGTCGAAATTCGAAATCCAGACAAAAATTTTAATAGTTAATTACTAAATATCTCTTATTGTCCGAATAAAACAACAACACCAACAACATATATTTAAGTTCTCATGTATATATACATGTATTAAGTTTACAACCTCATTAAGAACATAAATAAATAACTTATATAAATAATTTTTTNCTATCATTAATGTCATCATAGCATCTACCCTGCTCGTATGTGATAATTCTGGACGTACTGTTGTCTCTGGGTAGAAGAATTCATAAGTCGACCTTAGAGATTTCAAAATCGAGGCTTCATCGTAAAATGCACTGATATTATTTCTGATCTCCTCTCTGGTTATCTGCTCTGGATCGTTTTTTCCTAAACGTATCATCGTTATGATTTCTACTCTATGCATCACATTGTAATATTGGTATTCAAAACTCCATAGTTCTCCCCATACTATATCATTNACATAAATAAATAACTTATATAAATAATTTTTTCTTACAAATGGAAGATGAATTTTCTACTGCTCTGAGTTATAACACGAATATAATGGTAATGGAAGACTGGAATGCAAATTTTCTGAACGTTAATGAAAAAAGTCAGCTTGGCAATTTTCTAAATACTTTCAATATTTCACTAAGTAAAACAATTCCTTCTAGAATTTAGTAAAACGCTATTAAATAGTAAAACTCTTATTGACTATTTCATGATATCAGAAAATGTTTCGTCTTATAATTATTTTTGTTTTGAATCTCTGCCTTATAGCTACTTATTCGAATGTTCTAAAAGTTTGTGAACCAACTAAATCTTGGATAAAAATACGAGAAAAGCCACAGAAAATGTCGAAAACTTCGACAGTATTTAAAAATCGAAAATTGAAATTCCATATATTCCTCATTAACACCTAATGAAATGCTATCACAGTTTACAATAACTTTACTTTTCTATTTGAATATATACTTCCCAGAAAAATATATTCTTTCATCCGAAAATAATGTTTCACAAACATGGATTGATTCTAAATGCATCAATTTAATCGATCCCAAACATTGGAAAATCATAATGCTTATAAAACTGCACGAAATTTATGTAATATTGCTACAAGGAAAGCAAGTAAAAATTATTCCCGTTTTCAGTATCAAAGTCTCTTCCCAAAAAAATAAGTGGGAATATGTTAACAATTTGCTAAATAGAAGTAGCATGAGAATTGAAAATATAGAAGGAATATACTATAAAGATAAATCCATTACAAATAAGAAGCAAATTCGCACTGCTTTCAATGACGTTTTCCTAAATTTAGGAAACTACTACGGTATGAATGTACCTATTTGCCTTAATAAACCCAAAGGAACTCCAAACTCTTTCTCTTTTCGTTTTGCAACAAAATATGAAATCATAATGTCGACACAATGTTTAAAAAATAAATCCAGTGAACCCTGTCTAACACCAACGTGGGTTATAAAATTCTCAGATGACTTAATAGCTGAACTAATTTGCTACATTTCTTATAAATTCTAATATATACACATATATATAATTCTAATAAATTTCCCGAAAAAGCGGTCCAAACTCTCGAAAAAAACTGCTTCTCTTCCTGAATGTTTTGCTTCTATAAATCTGAAAGTAAATACACTAAAAAGTCAATTCTGTATTGTTAAATCAAAAACTAAATCTACTGATACTTCAAAATACAAACTTAATTTCAACGGCATTCAAATAAAACATGTTGAGTCTTTTACATACCTCGGAAATATTTTTGACAGAAATCTAAATTTTGAAGAGCAACTAAATCATGTCATTAGAAAAATGGCCATATCGACTAAAGCAATTAACTAAATTTCTCAAAAACGTCCAACTAAAGCAAAACTCCAATTAACATATGCTCTAATATTAAGTCATTTCAAATATGCCAACATACTCTACATAGATATAAACCAAAAATTTCTCAGGAAAATTTTAATAAGAATAATGAATATGGAAAAATTTCAAAATTATTTCTACATTCCCAATATTACATATATATAAATGTCTTAACGACGTTCTTCAAAATAATTAATAATAATAATTTCCCTTATAACAAAAAATGACTTTCTTGATGCAAAATTAGTCCATAAACAAAATAAAAGAACACCCAGAATTGAACCTATTAGGTATAAGAAACGAATAATGAAAAATTCATTTCTAAAAGCAGCTATAAATATATGGAATGAATTACCAAAATATATTAAACAAATAAGTAGATTAAAAAACTTTAAAATTGATATTAAAAAATATTTTTGCACGTATACTATAAAAAACTGAAATAGCGAGGTTATAAATTTATAATCCTGATTACTCTATTAATAGAAACTAGCAATCGCTATTGCCAAAGTTAACCACTATTTTTATTTGTAAATATTCATTGTTTTGTATACTTTCTTGCCGCTTTCAGAATTGTTATCAGTATTTCTATTTATTGTTAAAATAATTTCTGAATATAGATTTTTCTTCTTTCTTCAGTACCATCACTCAAATTAAGTATGGCATTAATTGATTACATAGTAATATCAGAAAATTGCACTTGAATGATAAATTACACAAGAATGCACAATAAATAGCATTGCCAAATGCATTTAAACCAGACTTACAACTGGTACCATTGATAAGTCGAGGAAAGTGTAAGATGCTGTACATTTGCACACCCTATTAAAAAATTTTCAGTAAATAATTGTCGAACAAGATAAAATTGAATTATTCTTCCAATATTGCAATTTCAATTTGCTTTGGGTTCTGTACAATGCAACCTATTCATTGCCAGAGCTTTTAATATAAAAACAATATATTTGGTGTATTCCGGCTGATGTAAAGAAAGGTAATAAAAAAGAAAATACTTCAGATTATAAGTTCGAAGATGGATCAGCAAGTTCGATGTATTTACAACAGCGGGGATAATTGTACCTATAAAATAAAAAGACTCAAGCGCACGGTCATTAGACTGTCTTGAGATAAGATTCACATTAATTTTTTCCACAAAATACGGCTGGTGCGAAACGGATATTACATTTTTATATAATGCATTTTAACCATCAAATAGAAAAAATCTACAAAAATATATTCATTCTACAAATAATTCTACAAAAATACATAAAATCATCTATCAAATTTCACAATTATAGTAGTCGAGGTACGAATTTACTAGAAAAAATGACTTGCAGCACAGTCGTTAATGAAAACAGAGTGCCCATGGTGAAAAATGCTACCAATGGACCGAATTTAGCGAACACAGCTGTAATTACAATAGGGGCCAAAAAACGAGCAGTGCTGCCTGAAGTTGTTAAAAATCCTTGATAAACACCCTAAACAAATTGCATATAATATATATATATATATATATATATATATATAAATAATGTATTATAAACATTCTGTTAATAAATACAATATAATCAAATTTAATGTTAAAATGACAACTACATAAAAAGATGAAAAAGTGTGGCAGCTTTTTAGATGCCTTTTTTCAAAAATAAAAAAAACGTTTTATTCTCAATAATTTGCCAAATTATACGAAATTCCTGCAATTTGAAAAGAAAAATCCAATTTTCTTCTAATTAAAAAAAGAAAACATTTAAGACCATTAAAAATATTCTCAATCATTTAATAGTTACAGAATTGGATCATTTTAAAATAAAATGAGTACATAGATTTGTATTTGCAAGTAAAAATGCAATTCATGCATAGCAGATATTTACAAAAAAATGATTTCCTAAAAAACAATTTGAAGTCTATTTGATAAATTTGTGAAAATTTTTAAAACAATGACTATTAAAACAAAGCACTACCTGTTGACACGGACCAAGAATTTTGGAGTAAAGTGTAGTTACTAGCACGACATTAGCAGAGTAGGCCAGCATTGTAATGGTACCAGAAATGACAAATTGGAAAAAATAGATAGTGTGTACTGAATGACACCAGCTATACTGCGATGTGTCACAACCAACAGCTGTTTGTGGGGATGTTGCATTAACCGGTTTTTCAGGGGCTAAACCAATTATATTAGATATATTTCTCGTTAATTTTAAAAATGAACAGTGACCCGACATAAACTAGTAGTTCTTACTGATATTTTTATTGTTAAGCATTTTTGAACAAAGTAAATTTCGCAATTGATAGTGCGTGTGTCAACTTTAAAGAATAATGTTAGACAATACTACGTAGGTGTGATTTAAATAATTGCTATTGCGTACACGTCATTCAAGTTTAAGAATGCACACTTGCATTGTAAAACAGTTAACTTGCTCTGCCAAAATCTACACAAGTTACATAAGATCTGTAAAACTCAACAGTTTTATAGTTCTACAACTAAAACAAAAATAGTTCAATTTTTTGAGCATTTATGGACAAAAAATTACAGTACCCCTAAAATATTCGCAGACTAGTATAAACATATTTGAGCGATAATTTAAGTAAAAGACGGTGACGTAGTAACATCAAATCATCATGTTTCAGATGTAAAGCCAAAAGCCAAACAGATGTGCGGAGTACGATATATTACAAGCACACATACATTGATCACAATTGCATAAAAATGGTAGATTTCCTATAAAAAATTATAAGGATATATACACACACACACACACACACACACACACATATATATATATATATATATATATATATACAGTATATATGTATATTAAGAAATACAGTATAAAATACAAGTATTTTTGAAATAAAATTATTAGTTAACCATTGAAATGTTATGTGAAACATCTATTTACCACTTCAGCATTTGCAAACAAAGCGCGGATAATTAAGAATGTAAGCATGCTATTATTGTATTAAGAAAGGTAAGTAGAAATATGTGTGTCATGAAGTTTTGGATTCATTCTCGGTCAAAATTAAATAAGAATTTATTCATTGATTATTAAGAATCAACTTTGAGGAGACGGATAATTTCCTCTAAAAGAAACAGATGGACATTAAGTAATACTGAAATCATTTTAACCTACTTTCTTACAAATAGGAGAAATGCGATAAAAACCACACATATTTTGCATAACTATAGAAAGAACAATAACCGTACACAAAATTTAAACTTAGGTTAAATAATGGACACAGTTCGTAAAGAACAAAATCTCTATTTAACCTGAAAACAATGAACTATAAAACCAATTCTCGGTTCACAGGAAAAAAACTATTATCTATAGCACTATATTTACACAATCAATCGACATATTTAGAAATCAATATTAATAAATTTCTCTCCCATCAATGTTTAAATGACCTATTGGTACTTCTTTTCCCTTCATAGATTTTGAATCGTAATCCGAAGTTTACAAGTATTATGAAGAAACCAATTAAACATGAATAAGTGAAAAGAAATTTAAATCTTACACAAACAGACAAGTTAAAATGCAAACACAATATTTAATTGGCATAAATCGAAAATTTCAAGTTCACCGAAATCTGAAAGGGGAAAGCAATGGTACGAATACTTTAACTTACGTATGCGAGCTAGTCAAATATCAAATAGAAACAAATTGGTTTGATGCTATGAGTGTTATACAATTGCATATGAAAGCTAGAGTGCAAAGTTACTCGCTGCATTACTTAGTCTAAGAATTGAATCCAAATAGGTTCTTGATGAAATTGGAATATTTAAGCTTATATTAACCGAAAACTCAAGGGAAATCACGGCAAGAAATGGTAATGCTTTGCACTGACTCTATGTATAGCAGTTCATAGTTGAAGGTGGAAAAATTAATTGTGACTGGAACTAAGAGAGGAGAAAATTAACTGCACAGAACTTAAGAGTATAACACGAAGATGCGCCAGATTTTAATCACAATCCAAATATGAAACCAATTAACTTTTACCCATAACTAATAACGTTATAATAATGGCAAACAGTCTATATCGTTAAATCACTTCAAGAAAAGTAAACTAAAAATATGAAACTACATTTATCATTGCGGCAACGGATTTTTCAGTGCCAACAACTCATGCATTTTTAGTTAATGACAAAACGAAAATTAACTCACACTATTCAGAATGAACACTACCAGGATTCTTAGACGACAAAAGAGAAACTACGCATCATTCGGAATTCGGAATTAACGTTTTTATTGTATTCAATCTATAAGTGCAGAAAGTGAGGAAAATTTAGGAATGTAGGTGACATTGCAATCGAAAGGCGATCCCTTCAAATTTTCGGCAAACGCTGGATTAATTTATTAATGATTACCGCTCTGCATCAGTTGAAGCTTTGGAAAGCTAAAGTGGTTCCACAACTGACACATTAGCACACTTGATTGACTTAAGCTTCATATTTATTATCAGACAAAAATAAGGTCATCAGTCTTGGCGCAGAATGTCACCCCAAATTTAACTGCATTTCCAACTGAATAATAATTCGAACTATTATAGCCAATATCCAAACAAAGCTTGAAAATAGCATAATGAAGCAAATTATTATTTAATTGATATTCATGTCTCACAATGAACATCTTTAATGAAATAATTAAACCTTATCAACATTTTGTTGATATCATACATATTTTTTATATATCAAGAGTGATGTATCTTGTCAATATTAATCATTCTATAGGAGCATGAATATAATTATTCAATCCATACGTATATAAGAAAAAAGTAGAAAAATCCTATAATTACAAAATTTATAAGAATCTGTTTCTCATGCCTACAATCGCTCAAAAATTGCCTTGAATACCAGTGGAGTTGCTTTGAATGATTGTATCACTATCTGTATATTGCACATACAAGTTTTATAGATGTTCTGTAAATTGCATTAATTAATTCTTCATAAATGGTTTTTTTGGAAATGATTTACATAGGTAATAATATAATGTTAACGACGTCCTAATAAGGGTTAAACATTTATTCTTCATGTTATATATAGCTTTAGAATCGACCCAAAACTAGATCGAATAAATTGTAGACAAGTCAATACTGTCATTTAAAACCGAACATAAAACGTAAATCATAAAATAGTTCTTAGTTCATAATCAGGATGTACACATCAAATTAGAAAAATAAAGACCAATACTTACGGTAGGAATTGCTGATGGGATAACAAACAAAATATCCAATGGCTGTAATTAACAAAGCACATGTCAGCAAATGCCTCTCTTTAAATCTAAATTTACGACACATGATATATATATATATATATATATATATATATATATAGGGATGGGATCCAGATAGTGTATTGAATATACAGAAAACCGGATAATATATTGCTCAATTATTACTGAAGAACAAATTCTTTCCTCAATTAATATCGACCCCTTGCGGATGAAAATAAATAAATTTTTAGCATTGCCAACATCAAGTGTCCGAAGTGAAATGTATTAAATAAGCAAAATAAACTACGTCCTGATATGTCATTTTTAAATCAAATTTTATCTCAGAATTTTACATATGATATCCGGTAAAATCAGGTAAACAAGTTAAATTTTAACGGCGGTGCGATTGCCGATTTTACAGGATACAGGTAGATCCCTAGGTTGCATTTAAACAAACAACTACAGCGTTTACATAAAACCAATAATCAAAAATACATACAAAGGCTTTTACTTAATTAACAATATGTGAAAAATTCATAAATTTCTGTGTACTAATATTTAAATGTACTACATACGCGAACTTTGCAATTACAAATCAAAGTAAAACATACCTTTTCGCCAAGAATGATATGCTTAAGAATACAAAGAATGCAGTTAAAGCTATAGCACCACCAAGTACTGAACCAACTGTAATGACCTTCTGGTGATTCCAAGCATATTCAGCTTGTAATAGTGCTGTAAGTATACTAAAGTTTACATAAATAACACAATTTCTTAGTAATAAACTTTATTCCAAACAATTAGAAAAACACATCCTAACAATCGAAAATCTACACGATATGAGATTTTTAGTCTATTAAAAGACATCCTTCAGCTTGCAGATTATAAGTTCATTGTGTTAATATCGATCAACTTTCAAAATATGATTTACATAGTCAACTTAAAGGAAAAAGTGGTAATCAAATGTAAACATTCTTCAGCACTACAAGTTTCTTTGTAATTTTGCCAACAGCTGGCTGTTGTGTTTCCTAATTCGTGAGCATCTCAAAATCGAAAGAAACGGAAATAAACTTTGGTTATTTCAAAGACAGTTAATCGGTGTTTTCTATAAAGCGAATTTAATTATCGTGTTAATGACATTGAAAATCTTTGATTCTTAACAAGCGCTAAACATTTTTTAGAAAATTATTCTCACCATTAAACATCCTTAGCAAAAATGAAATATTGAAAAGAGGGATTTTAAACCTCACTATTAAATGAAAAAACAAAGGACATCAAGCGAATGAAAATATAGATGTAATATCTCAAATACAATATATAGCTATTTATAATCTTTCAACCAGAACGGCATAATAGATTTCTTAAACATAGAAGCGCTCGTTTCATTCATAATACATTTTGAAATGTTTGTCACTTTAACGCTATTTCTACTAGAGTTACTTTTAAGTAACAAATCGATTTGTCCACATTTTATTCATGACTGTTAGGAAATATTGTGACTTGTTTGCATGGATACCCCATGAGGTTGGGCCACATGCAATGACGAATACATGTGCTAAAGCGTATTTTTGTGCCAGAAGTACATGCAAAAGATTTTTTTCAAATGAGAAATCCAATTTTTGTAAAAACATTCAAATTCTTTCATGCCTAGTGGTCAGATAATGAGGCGGTCAAATATTTTGTTTTCTGAAGAAAAACTGTGAGTCCAGTCAGTAGTTCGTGAGTTATAACTGAATAAAAAATTATTGGGGGAACAATCACAGATTTTGAAAAAATTCCTAGTAGAATTAGGGTTAAAAAGATGACTCA